>JACGWL010000388.1:0-22582 GCA_034509725.1 Sesamum angolense
GGGGAAAGAAGAGTGGGTATGTGGGCTTCTTTCATCCGCGTTGCAACCTGCTATAGAAAAGATGGTCAGAGTGAATGTAGAAGTTCAAAGAAAGAATTTGACCACCGCAACTTCTAAAGACTTTACATGGCTTATTTACAGTTCAATGTATGTTGGCTTTACCGTTTTTTAAAAGTATGTATGTGCGTAGTTCAAGTTTTCGCCCGATTCACCAAGGAATCTTTTGGTTGCTTTTGGCGGATTGCTTACTACTAGGTTGGATCGGATGTCAACCTGTGGAGGCACCATTGTTACTATTGGACTAATTTCTCCTTTTCTTTTCTTCTTGTTCTTTGCCATAACGCCCATTCCGGGACGAGTTGGAAGAGGAATTCCTAATTCTTACACGGAGGAGACTGATCACACCTGATAGTGAAAAATTCTGACACCAAGAATTGACAAGCGGATGAGTTTTCTAGTTGGCTATGTTGATATAGTTTAGATAGGGAAAAGATACTCCTTTTCGTACGCTCGGCAGGTAAGTTCGCACGGAATCTCAAGTCGTGCACCTGGGGAGAGTCCTTTCTCTGTTCTCTCCGAATCCTAGTAATCCAGATCATCAATTCATGGGAAGTTGGCATGAGGACGCTCGTGTCTTTCTGTGCATCGGTGCCTGGTTTCAGGATTCTTGGTCTGCTCAATTCATCGATCTACGGCAGCAAGAGTAAGCGATCAGACCTTGAAGGCATCTTTGTTTTTGTTTTCTCCTCGTCAGATCGAAAAATAGAGCTCGCCCTTGACTCAGAATTGGCAGCAGGGAAGTGGGAAGACACTATAATCGTCCGAACAATTCCTTTTTCTTTTCTGGGGAAGGTGATCCGAGTGATTTCGTATATTGAAGTAGAAAGTCTCTTTCTTAACTGAATCTTCGCAGCTGCTACTTCTTACTTAGTGAGGTGAAAGCCAAAGCTAGCTGGTCGCTTCCTTCCTCTGTAGAGTCTGATTTCCCCTTTGACTCGGGATTGGATTGGCTGCGGGCAATTCATCGATCAATCGTAAGTGCTCAGAGCAACCTTGGAACATAAGTTAAGATTATATGATGCCACCAGAAAGAAATAGCTTATCTTAGTAGAATCGCAGGCATTCCCGAACGAAAGAATCAATTAGTGTCTACGTTTCCGCTTTCTTTATTCTTTTTTATTACTAGAGGGCACCCGTGCAAGCAAGTCCTTTCTCTGGGCCAATGGTGAATCATCCAGATCTGGGCTCAAGTCGAATTCCTCAATTGCTTCCGCTTCGGTGAGAGTAAGAGAGGCACTTAAGCCCTGCTTGCTTCAATGTCTTTGTCTTTCTGGACTCATAAGAGGTAGGAGTAAGTACGAGTGGTCACATAGCTATTTCATATAGAAAGTCAAGTACAAATCCGTGAAATCAGATCGGGAAGTGGCTGTTGTCTAAGATGTCTTTCGTTTTTTATTGTCTTGTTCTGCTTTCAGCTGGAAAGAGAGCCTCTGTTCTATGTGTCAGGACCGGTCATGAGGCTCTAGTGCTACCTACTGTGCTTTCCGACTCCCGAGACCCTGACTTTGCCTTTCAATTCAGCTAGCTCTTCAACCCTGCAGAACATAATATCCTTTGATTTGATCCCGGATTCCATTCCTTGAATTGCAGGAAGGTCAGGTAGTCCAGGAAGTCTTCTAATCAATTCCCAATCTCGTCTACAGGTTCCTCCCCGCTATGCCACTTTATAGGCGTAATCACTGAGAGACTTCCCCTCTTTTTGTTAGTCTACCGGCTGGGAAAAACCCTCTCTTTTTCATTCCCTTCTTCTTCTACGTATGCCTATGCCCCTGATTAAGTCGTTTTATTCAGGTTGGGTCGGCTACTCCTTGATCTGGGCATACAAGAGGGCTTGGGGTTTGGAAGTTGGGGAGGGAGTCCGCCTAGGTGAATATCCTGACTTCTCGTTTTCCGCTGTCTTTGACTTCGGAGCTGGTGTATCTGTGACCAGGCTACTCCTTTCCATTCCCTCAACGGTTTGGTAATCGGCTAATCTACTAGTTGCTTAGACCTTCCTCTCCTGTTGGTCGAGTCAATTTCATCGAACCTTGCATGTCTTATCCCTGCTTTCAGGAAAGTAAGAAAAAGAAATCCTATACTTGCACAATGGGACTAGACAGATATGCGTGTCGAATCCTTCCTAATCCTCTTACTAGCTCACTTGCATCTCAAGCTGTCAATTTCATCGAACCTTCTTCTTTACTTAGCATGCTTCCTCTCTCTTTCCCTCCGGGTCTTCCCTGCAGCAGATGAGGTAACTGTACCCGGAACCTTGACCTATTCCACGTCCAGAGAAGCAGTTAACCCATAAATGGAAGCGAGGAAAGGAACTATTTTCGGATATAGAGTATACTATTCGGAATCCACTGATTCGATAGAGTATGGTTTTGGGCCGATCGACCTCTAGCTAAGGCAGTAGAGTAGAGTAATAAGCCCCGAGTTCAATAGTTATACCTGACAAAGAGGGATGAGTTGCTACGGAAGGACTTCCAGATGCTGAGGTGGTTCCTTTACCATTTTCTACTGGATCATTTCGATTCCATCTCTCACTAGCAGTTCAAGCAATTCCTCAGAGTAATGAGGTGAGGACCGGTTAGTCAGTTTGAATTGTCCTGCCCGCAATGGTTCGATTCCCGCTATCCGCCCAAGGTATGGTACTTTTTTTATTTTGGAGTGGGGGGAAAGAAAAGAAAACGAATGAATTCTAATTAATTACTAGTTAACAGGGACAACCCTAATTCTTTTTTTACTGATTATAAATTTCATAAGAGAAGACGTAGCTATCTATAATGTGAATTCCGATGAAACCTCTATCCCGTCAAGCCATTTTCGTAGAAGCAAGTCAGTCTCTCAGTAACTCTTCACTCTATCTTTCCTCAAAGCAAGGAGTGAACCCTAGGACAGGACTATCTATATCCGTTCCTGCAGAACTTAGACTATACAATACAATACGATATTTATCGATAAGCCAGAACAGTCTATCCTGTCTGAGTTAGAACCTGATCTTTTAGATTATGTCTCACCAACTCTTCTATTAATACAATAACTGGACTTGAACTGAGAGAAAAGTCAAGTGGAGACACTAATGAAGAGTCTTGATCCCATCTTCTGTATTCTAGTAGGTCTCACATGAGAAAAAGAACTGTCCTTGTCAGGAAGTTATCCTGATCTTGAATTCTCGCTTCCTAGCCGGGTGAAAGGAATGAGAAGCCAGTGAGTGCTCCCATTCTCTTAGACTATGTGAGGACCCGGGCAAACTTATACTAGAAAGGGTTCTAGATGAAATGAATGGTCTTGCCAATCGTATTTCCGCTCTCTCTCTTCCATTCGAAATTCCATTCCACTAAGCTCAATCCCAATTGTCTCACGAAAGACCATATCAAAAGACATGAACGAAGGAGAGTTTGTCGATGCTACTCATGATGATGGAGGCAGACATAGATTTGTCTGAAGCGGGTCGCAATAAGTCGCTGGTCTTAGTATGGCACTCGCGGTATCAGAGGCTCCTAGCTACTGATGTTAGCATCGCTCTCTTCGGAAAAAGAAAGGTCTACGTATGAGAGATTGGCAATGAATTCTTTTACTGTAAGGTTAAGGGTTGGGTAGTGCTTTCTCCGGTAGCTATGAAGATTCATAGCCTTCCGTCACTGGTTTCACTTTCTTTGAATTTTGAGCTGTCGTCCCGCTACTAGACTGAAAACAAGAACTTGACTTCGATAGAGAGAAAGGGAAGAAAAGAGATTAGTTGAAAGCCTATTCGCTAACATCCTCATCTGGAAGAGTTCGTTCTGTGGCAAAGATCCTCCTCTGTGAAAAAGGCTTGTGCTCCACCCGAGGCACTCGATCGAATAGAGCTAGGAACCTAAGGAAAGCAATTCGAATTGGCATTTCTTCCTTCAAATGATCACTTGACGAGTAGAAGTAGGGTATACCTTTTTTATAGCTAAGATGAATGCTAATCACCTCCTCTAACGGGAAGGGAGGATTGATTGTCGCTTAACACAGGCACTGAGCTTACTAATGAAAAGAGAATTCCCGGGGGTTCAACTGAAACTGGTTCAATGGTTGGCAAAACTGCCAAGGAAACAATAGCCTGTACACCCTTGCTTGGTAGGTCTTGCTTACGAATCCGCTATTCTAGCTCAAACCAGACTATCCACGAGAAAATAGAGCTCACGAATAAGGCAGGCTTTCGTTCGACTAGTTTGTAGTTTGAACGTGGGCTATTTACTATTTCCACCGGGTCTTGACTCACAAGGAATAGTTAGAAGAAGAAGATGAGGTGCCCCGGGCAAGTTGCTTTCGTCGCAGACTGCCGAGTAAGGGAAAGAGCCTTTGGGAAAGGCACTTCCTTTGGACGACGTATCATAATACTTTCTGTTTATTACTGTTACGACGGATAGGCATCAATCCAAGTCGCCGAGGGAAGCCCCCTTCCTCAAACTTCTAATTTATTAAGAGAAGGCGAATACCGATCAAAAGGTTTGGTATCCTTGTCCTACTCCTATTCTACGGAAAATAGGCATGTCTTAATCCCCAAACGAATAATGAAATAATCGAGTTCAAAGGGCTTTTTTTATACTGAAAGATCTCCTCACCAGGCTTTATGAGAATGAAGGGATTCCCATTCCACTCTCTTATGAAGAGGTCGATGCACCGGAGCTGATGCTAAGGAAAGGAGGAGGTACTTACAAAACTCAAAGAAAGTAGGTAGTGAACTTTGAACTTGAGTTTCCAGGGAAAGTGACAGCAGAAAAAAAGTAAACTATAGGCTTTTCGTTCAAAGAGTTGAGGGAATTCCCCAGAAGGAACGTAGTGATCGAACGATCTAATCGACTTTCTCTTAGAATGTTTCTTTTCAGTATGGTTTTTTCGTCTTTTTGATCGGACTGGAAGGGACATCATTTCAACGTATCCTTCTTCTCCTTACAGTTACAGGTCGACTGAGTCTTTCCGTCTTCGAACCTTCGCTAGCCTAGTGAAGAGTTAGCCTAGAAAGGCTTTGAAAGCAAGTCAAGCATTCCAATCCCAGCGGATTAATCAATAGCAGTAGAGTCGTAAACAAGAACAGCTGAACAAGTCACTTCCTTCTTTGCTTTAAAACAGAGAAGAGCGGCAACAGAAAGAGCTTTTGCCGAGAAGAAAGGGTAATCATGAAAGTCAGCCTAGCACTACTGCTGCTACTACCACTAAGAAAGCCCTTCCAACAACAGATTCAATTGCAGGAGAGCATTAACAATAAGTTAGGTCCTTTGATTAGACAATTCCTACTTTTTTTTAAAGCACCAACAGCTCCTCTATCATCTACGCAATTTCTTCTTCATTCCTCACTTCTCGATCTCGAGTCACTCGATTAAGCCATGCACTAAAACAAGCAAGACCAGATTCTCTCCATCTAGGATTCCCGGTCTGGAAGAAAGAATACCTGTGCCTATCCTGTGAATCAAGTAATAGCCTTTTTTATTCATTGCCTATCGCATTTTGCCTGTAATGAGGAATAAGTGAGCCGATAGCTATGATTCGATCTCTCGCGTTCGAGGATCAGTCTTTGATGCGAAGCCACTCGCACTTATTGAATAAACGTCAAAAGAATAACGTATAATATAGGTGATTGCTGTGTGGTGTTAGATCAGAACAGAAAGGTGACCACATCTAGTTCCGAGGTTGGCTTAACCTAACTTGATGACACGCTTCGCTTATAGAGTTTTCTTTCGGTGATCAGTCAATGAAGTCATTCTGGATCCCTGACTCGTCTCAGTCTGGGCCTTTGGCCTGTTCATTGGGTCAAATCTGTCTGACATCGTCCCTTCTCTTCGGTTACAACCCGATAGTGAGTATTGAGGGGCAAAGATGGCTTTCGGTTGAGACTATTGATCTGGTATGGCAAAGCCCTTTTCGAAAGGGCAGGTAGGGTCCCAGTCCGGCTATCTACGAAATACTTAATAGCTAACGGCCGCATGGCATCTATCTATCCATGCTGAAGTTTTTGAGACTGAGGGTTGGATCTAGGTCCCAGGCCGAGAAAACGTTAGATTTGCCGCCGGAAAGTGAAAGTTCCCCTTTGTTTTGTCGAGATAAAGATAGAAAGAGTTCCTTTCTAACCTAAAAAGAAAGGAAGCTTTGCTGAGTGAGTACAGAGACATCTTCTCCTGGTCGGCCGATGAGATGCCGGAGCCACTTACCAGAGGCTAGTGAACAAGCTGTTCAAGCAGCAGATCGGTAAAAACATGGAAGTGTATGTGGATGATATGTTATTAAAAAGCCGAACTACCCAACAGCTTGCTTTTGATCTTCGGGAGGTGTTAGAGATATTGAGACAGAGTCGAATGAGACTAAATGGGTCAGATCAGGAAAATTCCTAGGATACATGGTATCCAAAAATGGGATGGAGGCAAATCCAGATAAAGTCAAAGCAATTCTTGATATGTCTCCACCTAAGACTATCAAAGAAGTGCAGCGACTTACTGGAAGGATGGCAGCTTTGAATCGATTTTTATCTAAGTCAGCTGAGCGAGGTTTGCCATTCTTTAATGTGTTAAATAAAAATGAATATTTTCAGTGGAATGATCGATTTCAGCAAGCTTTTGACGAGCTCAAAGGTTATCTCCATTCCCTTCCACCTTAGTTTCTCCCAAACTGGGGGAAACTTTATATTTATATTTGTCAGTATGTGGGGAGGCAATTAGTGCTGTGCTTGTGCAACAATGGAAATACACAAACAAAGGCCAGTGTACTATGTAAGTAGAGCGCTACACGGAGCCGAACAAAAATAGACTAGTGCAGTGAAACTGGTCTTGGCTCTAGTCCATGTAGCTCGGAAGTTGAGGCCTTACTTTTATTTGTGTTCTTACTGATCAACCACTTAGACAAATTTTGTCTAAGCCTGAGGCTTTAGGTCAGATGACCAAGTGGGCAATAGAACTAGGAGAACACGATATATCATTCCAGCCTAGAACTGCAATCAAAGCTAAAGCTCTGGCAGACTTCATTGCAGAAGAAGTTAGTTTACAAAGCGAAGCACAGCAT
The DNA here is from genome assembly GCA_034509725.1 of Sesamum angolense. NCBI lineage: Eukaryota > Viridiplantae > Streptophyta > Magnoliopsida > Lamiales > Pedaliaceae > Sesamum > Sesamum angolense. The sequence continues at coordinate 7,066 of JACGWL010000388.1, forward strand.
GATGAAAATGCAATGCAGGTAGATGGAACTGATATTACTCAGTCTGTCGAAAATCAAGAGAATTCCAGGTTGGTTCTCTATGTAGATGGAGCTTCAAATAAAGAGGGCAGTGGGGCAGATCTAGTTCTCACTAGTCCAGAAATGAAAAAGGTGAGTATGAGGCAAAAGAGGAGATGATGAAAGCATATTTATCTGCTGTTCGGACTTTGGTTTCAACTCTTCAGTCTTTTCAAATTGAAAGGATACCACGATCTCAGAATAAACAGGCAGATGCTTTATCAAAATTAGCCTCATCTTCCTTTTCTCATTTGGGATGATTCGACTCTTCTTTACATCCAATGCAGTCTACCTACGTAGCGGTACACTGATCACAATACAAAATCTCTACTTTGCCCTCGAATAGGTCTTCGGCTTGAATACGGGCCATTCGTATGACCTCTGCCGAAGGCAAGGAGTGTTTGGCCAAAAGACGGCGTTGGATCGACTCAACAGAATCCCCCCTATTACCTCATCCGGTTCATACGGATAGGGGACCACTGGGAGGGTCCGATTCGATGGACCAGCTTCCTCCACCCCGGGAGGTCAGATCGAAGCCATGAGGAGTTACTTTCTTGATAGTACCCCTTTACACTCACGGGCTAGATAGAGGCAGGAAGCCTGCCCTTTCATACTTCGATACAACTCTAAGTAATGCAGTTAACCAACCCCTTATACGAGGAACCTATTGGCAAGGTTGAGAGATTGGGTAAGCTGCGAGACAGTGTTCACCACGCTCGCCATAGCGAGGGCCTGCTTTCTTATGCTACTACTAGACATCCTATGACTCTTCCTTCCTTTCGGTAAGCTCAGTCCTCGAGGGAGGATCCGAGAATCCACTCTATTCCTTAGTCTCTCTTTCTGTATCGGCTTTATCTAGACGTCTATACGACGAGCTTCGCACAGAACAGTCAATCTACGAGGGGTGGAGGAAGAATAGTCAAAGAAAGGGAAGGAGACGCATAAGGAAGGATCTCTCTTTCCTTGCCTACGGAATGCGCACATGAATCACTCTTATATAAGGAGTATGCTTCTAGTTCAAGTAGCAATTCCTTTCTCTGCTTCTTTTGACGTCTCAGCAGATTCATTCTGTTGCAAGCCCGGCTCGGCTTACGCAATGATCGGAATAACTCTCTTCAATAGCCCATGATTGAAAGAGACGTAGATGAGAACAAATTCTTTTCATAGTCTGCAAATTTTTTATTGTTGCATCTCGTCGATACGATAGGTTTATTGACCTTACTAGTCATATGCCCTAAAGGTTAACTGTCTGGATAAACAGATAAGCGAATCAAGTGGTTGACGAAAGATTTAGTCCTAGTTTTTCCCTATCTGGTGTGGGCTTAGATTCCGCTGTTCCTTTGCGCTGTGACTAGGCCCCCTTTTCCGCTTAACGCAAGAGCACGCTCCGAAGCAAACTTCGCCGCTAGTAGCCTCCTGAATTAGTCGAGTAGCTTCTTTCCGGCAAAGCTTACCAATCCTACACCCCTTTCTCCTATTCATATTTAGCTTTCTTTTTGTTAGAAAGCGAGAGCTATAGCTCTTTTTACCTTCAAGGAAAATTCCGGTCAAAGAATTCCCTTTCGAGACGAGACTTCTTGTACTTTACCTGGGATAGAGATAGAATTGACCTGCCCTCATAGATCGGCCTTACGGGTCGGCAGGTAGGGTTGTCTCCTACCCCCTGGGAGTTTTTTTCAAGTGGTTCAATCCAAATACATACAGTAAGTTCAAAGCTTGGGCAGAACAGTATGAATATCCCGAGTCGAGTAGTAGCCTCATGGGTAAGACGAGGAGTTGGACCATGCAAAAATAAATCATACGGGAGTAGGTAGGAGTGGTGCAGTTTCTTCCTTTTACTTTTATAGGTTGGAGCTTTTCCCGTTATACAATAGTAAGTAAACTGGTTAGCTTTAGGACTGACTAGACAATCCCGTCGGGAGCCAAGAGAAGTCAGCTTAGGCTGCACATGTTAGATCCGATTCCAATTCGACGAATTACCCTATTATGTCAAACCTGAAAAGAACCTATTCCTATTCGTCGTAAACAAAGGCATATTAAACGAAAGGTCTTACGGAGTCTTGTCCTAAAGTCCCACACATGTCTGCTCTTCGTAGATAGAGAAAAAATTCCCGGTATGAATAATTAGAGTAACTAGTCATCCTTCTTTAATTTTTAATTAAGTTAAGGCCAAAATGCCAGATTGCCGACACATTCAAGCATATAATATAAATGTACGAGGAGGAAGCGAATGCGCTCTTATTGGACAGCTTTCAATAGAAGATAGAGCTCTGCCCTTTCTTTTGTTCGGAATATGCATCAGTCTTTAGAACTACTTACATGGCTCGATCTACTACGAAAGAAGCTGGATTAGAAGTAAGAATCCAACTAGAGTGACTTAGGCGATCGCATCTCTATTCTATCTAATAATTTCATACTTTTCAATAGAATCAATGGGAATAAGGGGAACAAGATAAAAGAAGGCAGATAGAAGAGAAGTGCAAAATAGGCAAAGACGAAGACTTTGGAAGCGAAAGATGCACCGATTGAAGCTCCTCCAGCCCAGCTGCTGTTTATTGAGCTCAAAGTGGATGAGAGAGCATGGAAAAGCCTCTCTCTCTATGCTATGGTCTTCTCAATTGCCTAGTCTCGGTTCAAAGACAGCGGAAGGATCCATCCATCGCATCGGCCTTTCTATCTCCACAGCGCTGACCTGCACTTTCCACCTAGTTCACCGACCTTACGAGTCTGATTTGGCTCTCTATTGTCCACTAAGGAAACGCCAAACAACTCCACTGCGACTGAGCAATCTCATTGATCTGACTGACCTTCCTACTCAGTATGGAAGGACTCTTGACTGACTCTGAAACTGAGTCTTCTGACTTGGATTGGTATACTGGGGTAAATTCTAGCCTATCTATGGCGCTTTCAAAGACTTTTTCAAGACCATCCAAGGCTTTCCATTCCGCCAGGCATATAGAGCCCGCTTTTCTTCTTCGATGAGAAAGCTCTGGTGGATTTCTACGTCTTTCCAAGGAAGAATTCGCACTTCAAAGAGGTAGGACTCTCCTTCCTTTGACCAAGGGGTTCACTCTGAAAGAGGGCATCGACTACACTGAGACCTTCTCTCGGTTTCTAATAGGACTCACTCAGGATAATCATGGCTTTGGTGGCTCATTTTTACTTAGAACTTCACCAGATGGATGTGAAAACGGCTTTCCTCAATGGGGATCTACAGGAGGAAGTGTACATGGACCAACTTTTTGGCTTCTCGCAGGAGGGCAGCGAGCATTTAGTGTGCAGATTAAGGAAGTCGATATACGGACGAGTCTTCCCATCAGTGGTACCTAAAATTCCATTAGGTTAGAATGACCTTTGGGTTTAAGGAAAACGGTGTTGATCTGTGTATATACCTAAAGGTCAATGGGAGCAAGGTTCTCTTTCTAGTCCTATATGTTGACGACATACTGCTTGCTAGCAGTGATCTGGGGCTGTTGCATGATACGAAGGCATTCCTCATAAGGAACTTTGAGATGAAGGATATGGGTGAGCCTCATATGTCATGGGCATTGAGATTCACATGGCCTTTGTTTTCATCTACCGCGGCTATTCTGGAATACCAGATTGAATCGAAAATCTCCTTAAGCTATGTTGGATCGCCTTTCGCCGGGTGTGATTACAGAATCCTATATGCGGAGCTTGCCGGTCCGATATGGCTAATTCCTATTAAACCAACATAAGCATAAGACAGCAAAGAAGATACGATATCCTCGAATCGGATTCATGCATCGAAGGAATAGAAGACCAAAGCAAGTTCGTGCCACTTTAGGTTTAGGAAATCCTCCGAAATAACCATAATACGGGCTTTCCATTGTTCTCGAATCCCCCCTCGAGAGCTTTTTTCGTTTTTCCTCTTCTACTTTCTCTTTCTGGCTCGGTTTATGTCAGAAGGGGGTTTCCGGGGTGAATAAAGAATCAAAGAAGGGAATGCCAGTGCAATGACACCAGCCCCATCCAATGCCGTTGACTTGGGGTCAACAATAGGGAGATAGAGCTAAATGGCATTCATTCAGTAGATCACTAGTCGTTAAGGCTGTTAAGAAGGAAGACCTAATCGAAAAAAAAAGTCGTTGAGATGCCAGCTAGGGATAGTACTCTTTGAGACTTTTAAGATGATCATAGATCACCCTTGATCAATAGGTCTGAGAGTCAAGGACTCCTGGAATTAGGGATCACTCAAGAAAGTGGTTTAAGGGGCTAAAGCCAAAACTAGCCATTGTAACTGATAGTTCTTCTTTCGGATAGTCCTTTCTTTTAGAACGAGGAATATTTTATATCTTCTCTCTTTTCTGCGCGCTAGGCTTGAACCCTATTGTGGTCCCCGCCCCTATATGCCCTGGGTAGACATGTGAAGGTAGACTTTGACCGGTCTTGGTCTGTGTTTGGGCGTGCTAGCAAGGCTAAGGCTTGAAAAAGAGTACATCAAGATCAGTCAAGTCATCACTTATTCGATTGTTGATTCTATTCCCTAGCCAGGTCGAATAAATACCATATTGGTTCCACATTCTTAAAAAAGGGGATAGAGCTCTGTATTCCACCTGGAGGAACCCGGCTTATGAATGACCCTATCGATGTGAGTTGGGCTCCTGTTGGCGTATTCCTATTCGTATGATCTCTCCGAAGCTTCTCCTAACTATCTGTATTTTCACTAAAGGCCTATCTCATCATAGTAGGCGTTGAGAGGCGAACCCATTCCCTAGATGCCCTATCTATTGTTCATGCCTTCTTTAGGGTGGATCTGATCCCCTTTCTACTCTCATTATGGGAAGGTTCAATTTGACCACTAGCAGGTTTTTTCGGAAAACTCTATTTATTCTGGTGTGGATGGCAGGCAGGCGCAGATCGATGCGCGTGAGTGAAGAAGGGAAAGCGTAAGTGAACTCGATCCAGTGGTGGAGGAGGAAGCTCGGTTCAGTCCTTGCAGATCTTGAGTCACTCACTTCAAGAGTCGAATCCGCAACTCTAGTTTCAGGGGTATTTGCCATTATGAATAGTAAAGGCTACTATGAGCAGAAAGGGACTAGACTACTTGGCTCGATCGAGCAGCATCTACACCCTCGCGTAACGACTTGAAGCTAGGCTAGGATCGGATCCAATTCTAGGAGCGATGTAAGACCAGTAAACCAAGTCTTGCTATGTTTTTTATCTAGGAGCTTTGGTTTGAACACGTTGTTCTCTTTTATTAGGAAGTTCCCTTTTTCTCAATAGGAGGTGTGGTTCCGTTGGACCTGCTCTTTATGCAGCTTAAAGGTTGAACTGGACATTGCTCCCGCTATTGGTAGGCTTACTCGACTAAGAATTCAAGGAAGTGAACTGGCGGGACTCTGCTACTGTAGAGGGTTGATGTGGGAGAGGGGGCGACTGTAGTTTATCGGTAGGAGACCCTTCTTACTTAGAGAGTCTGGTTCCGATCTTTTATCCTTCGAGGTAGTCAAAGTGCTTTCGTCCTTTATTTATAACTAGTACGATGCTCCGGAAGCCGAGAAAGATTAGTCCACTACTCACAAAATAAGGTAGATAGCTTTCCCTACTTACTTTCTCTCTCCTTGCGGGAAATCCACTTCTTGGCAGTTCTATTTGAACTTAGTATCTAAGATATTAGTAATACCAACCCAGCATGCTCCCTTCTAAGGCTTCTGCTTCTCTCTAATAACGAGAAAATGACTCTTTCAGAAAGCAAAGCTACAACTCTTCAGTCTAAGCTATCTAAGCTAGAACTTAAGGCCTACCTCTTTTCCAGAGATACTCCACTTTCCGGTCTAGCTTCACTAACTGTATTCACCGCTTTCCAGATCTCGGAACTAGATCTACTTTACTCATCGGCATTCTCTAAATGAATTACGTTATGGTCCTGAACTCTCGATATATCATATGTAATGACAGATCGAGGTAAGCTTGTTTTTCGGAAGAGGTGAGAGTGGCAGGGGGTTGCGGTTGAACCGGTTGGTTAACCTCATCTTCCGACTGCCTCGGGTCCGACGAATCATTTTCTTGATTAAGCCATCGGTCAATCCAAGATCCAGTCCAGCCTGATCCTGAGCCCCCCGAAGGAGCCATCTTATTCCCTAAAGTTTCCGGATCAATAAAAAAGATTGCTAATAAAATGAGACCCCCGCCACACCACCCCAAGCGACTAAAGAGGAAGTGGAGAGACTTCCCCAGAAGCATGGATTGGAGTTTCATAAGAACCAGATTGAAAGAAATGCCAAGTAGAAAAAAAGAAGCATGAACAACACTATCGAGATTCTGATCAAATAATTCGACATTCGAAGACTCTTGTTACTCGCACCCTCATACATCTTACTCTGGCTTACTACAGTTCTTAGCACATTTTTTTCCCCATTATTTCGGCTGGGAAACTGCCGTTTGTTTTTGTGGTGCTGATGGTCATAAATAATATAATTTACTTTTTGTTTTGTTAGGTACAAGAAAGACATAAGTGGGGCCTCACCATTTCCGTGAGAGATCCGATCTCAGTTGTTTTCAACTTCATCTCCTTCTCAATCGGTAGGGCTCTTGGAGGAAATTGGATCCAGGTTGGTTTCCCAACCCAACGGATCGTAACCTTAGGGCGACTCTCAATTGAGTAAGGTAGGTCACCCCCTCTCGATTCAAGTAGAAGGCAACTGCATTAACAACCTCGATTCCTGTGCCGCGCATATATTGATAGAGGACCTTCTATCAGTTTATCGCCAAATGTCTCTTCTATTACGAAGACCGCCTGGTCGCGAAGCTAAAGAAAGTTCCTTTCAATTCTTGTATTGTACCTTTCGTTGGGTACACTGAACACTAACAGAATCCCGATTCAGTTAAGTACACGAAACTACACCTGCGAACTCGGATACCTTTCAGCATACCTTGAATCTGCCCTAGGCTAAGAGCTTTCTTCTCTTATTCAAGTGATTGATAGTTACAGGACGGGGACATCTCACTCCTAAAAGAAGCCTTTCTATTATTCTACGATAAAAAACCAGCTCTTTCCCGCAACTTGTTCCACAAACTCCAACTACTAGAAAGGCTGAAACTGACTCCAATCAGTCAACTACCATCCACGAGCGCATCGAGTTATCGGCCAACAGGTTCGATGTAATTGAAAGGGAGCTCGTCCACTAGACATGCTACCTCGATTTTAGCGACCCATGCTTCATAAGTAGGTCCCGTGCCGTGCCACCTAGCTCTGCATAGATTGGTCGGATAGGTATGCCGGTTCACCCCTTCCCCTCATTAGCCAAGTTGGAAATGGAAGTGGTTGGCTTGCTACGACTAGCCGGAATGAGGAGGTTTTTCATGTCGGGTTCAACACCAAGGCAAGACAGCAAGCTACGAATAATCATCTAAGTGACTCTCCAGTTACGGCCGGGCTTAGGCCAAGAACCAGAAGAAAAGGAACTCCTTGACCTACCTAACCGAGTCAAAAAAGAAAGAGGAAAACAAGAGGAACAGCTGACAATCCCATGGGAATCTCCCCTATTTAGATTAGGGAAAGCAGTTACTAATATATAGATATATATATCTATATAGAAAGAAGACGCCCTATTAATGAAGAGCGGGCCCCACTATGAATCATAGAAGGACTGAACTGGAGCCATTGGAAGAGAAGAAATGTTCTTAATAGGCCAGAGGCGTAGCAGCAGGAGAAGAATGCCACTCGATGAAATGAAAGGCGGAAGAGCAGACTCATGGCAAAGAGTTCCGACACCGACAAAGGAAAAACCTACTAATCGAAGGAATTGGGGATCAGAGTTCGGTTCGGGAGAAGCGGAAAAAGCATTGACTTATGAGCTAACAGCCGCTTTAACGAGAGCGCAGCAGCTTGACCAAGGCCAAGGAGGTGACTGAAAGATGAGTTCTAATACGTAAATTCCTTGAAGTTTCAGCCTTGCGACGTCATGTCCGTATAGAAGTTCCAGTTCCTATGATGACAGAGGCCTACCTTTGATTAAGCTTAAGGAAATTGAGTACGGAGGAGGCAGAGAGAGAAAAAGACTGAAGAAAGCGACGGGTTACGGCTTCATTAATGATTAATGCCACTCGAGGCCGAGGATGGGAATCAGAGGTGAAGAAGTGTAGACTATGAAGAATATTATTGATTCGCCAGAACATGAGATATTGAATAGAGGGATTTTTCCCAGCCTTTTTAGAATCAATCTATCACACGCTTAGAGACAGAAACATGCAAGACTAGCCCAAGGAAAGTCAAAGGATAATACCAAACAGGAGTGGAAAGAAATGGGTTGGATCCATAGCAAAAAGTAGGGCCTGAGGGCTAACCGGATCTCGAGTCGAGACAAAGAAAGAAGAGACTCCGAACTCCGAAAATGAACATCGGGAGATAAGGGAAAAACCTGAAGCTTTACATACAGCTAGAAGCAAACAAGCACGAAAGACCCTTCATCCAGCATCCAGACAGACATCAAAGCTCCGCCCTCTTTTTCCAACCAATGCTTTCCACGGCCAGTGCTTCCTTCTTCTTATCTCCATAGGAACCGCACTATCCAATCTCGGCCATTCATCTTTCCTATTTTAAGGGCTCGCTTTCCTCCTTCAAGGAGGCAAAAACTGACTATCAGCTGATCTTGCAAAGAGCAGATTTTTCGACCAGATTCATACCTTTTCCTAGAACGAGAGAACGAGACTTTTGAAGTTGTTGTGGGGCCTTTACACGAAAAAGACTAAGATGTGCTTTGGCTCTTCGTCCATTCCAGCCTCAAACTCTGGTTGAGTGCACGGGTCAAGCTCAGGCTCAAGCAGGGTGGCCCACACAGGCCAGCCCCATGTACCACAGCAGAGAGCAGAGATCAAGGAAGGAGGGCAGAGGACGAAGCAGCAGGAGCCGAAGTAAGACCAAAAGCGCATCCCTTCTCTGCAAGCTACTGAATCAGACTAATCCATTTTAGGGTGAAAGCTCTGTCCTTAGAAAGTAGGGTGGAATGAATGCTTTAAGGCGATTGCACCACCCCTCTTATGAAAATAAAGCCCGGGGATTGGTTTTTGTGAAACGAGAGTTGGACTTCACCTATTTTTGAAGGATTGGGACAGCAACAGAAAGAGGTAAGTTCATTAGGACTGAAGCTTATCTCTATCAAGATAGAATGTTTCCGCTGAAGTATACAGTAACCCATCGTAGAGTTATTCTTAGTGGAAGGACGTGCAATCTAGAGTAAAGGGAGATGCTCAGGAGGTGTCTGCCGACTACCCAACTGACTCGTCGTAATCAATAGAAAGGATCGATGTAATTGAGCTCGACTGTAGGGAACAAGCATAAGGATGAGCGCGCTAGCGCGAAAGCCGTTGCGCGTTAGGCTCCGCGCATCCGTTTTCTTGCTTCCGAGGAGCGAAGGCCCTTATGGATAAATAGATAGAACCGTTCTTTCTTTGCGGTTACGGTAAGCAAGTCTATTAGTACACAACACTCGTTATAAAAGACGAATAACTGACTTTACTGACGAGCGATGCGCTTTGTCTTTTGGTTTTGAACTTCTAACATTTAAATAACTCTTAAGTCGGAACTAAAATCCCCTGCCTTAAGAAAGTCCAGTGCTAGTCGATCAAGGGCGATTAGGTCTGGCTTCCTTGATAAGGGAAAGAAGAGAATTCCCTGTTTATATCTTCAGGCCTTTGAAAACTCTAGCAAATAGGGTTTACTGAGCCCCCTGGAACTCTTGTTTTTAGGCTTGGACGGCCCGGTTGAAAGATAGATAAGAGATCCGCTATTATATGTACACTCTTAGAGGAGAAATAACCCACTAGAACGAAATTCTTTCCCCCGCATAGGACAGTAATAATAGAACTTCGTAGCGGTGCGAAGCCTTGAAGCAATAAATCTTCTTTTGCCTCGAAAGGGAGGGAAGTCCCCACGAAGACCCCTCCTCCCTCTCTGGCTTATCAGTCTAGCAAGCATCCCGCTTTGAATGAAAAAAAGTGCCAAAGCCTAAGACTGCAGAGGAAATTAAATAGAGTACTCTAGGGAAAGGAATCGATCTCTCTTTCGTTTAAGACTAGTTAGAGCGGGTTAGCGGAATCGTAAACCAAAGAAATTTGCCTGTGGAAGGAGAAATGCCCATCTTTCTCTATAGTACGAAGCACTCGTAGCACTTGCTGGGATCAATTCTTGGATCACTGAGAGGCATTCTAACAACTTATTCTCTTCCGAAAAACCTATTCTTACAAAGAAACTATGATATACAGCTACAAATAGAAAAAAGATGCTAACAGAAGAGAGTAGGCAAAGAAAAGACGATCAAGTGGGAAAGACTGACTCTTCAAGAGAGATGGAAGGCTTTCCAGTCCAGAAATCCCATAGATTCCCCTAGCTACCTTGCCAACAGAGTAACTGAATCGATAGTTCCCAAAGCTCCCGGGAATCTTATCGATAGAAACCGACAATTGACTGGACTTCTGCTTACATAGCTCAATTCTCACTGAACCCCAATCCCAAGTCCCAAAGCTTTTTAGCGCACTACGACTATCCACCGAACACCGGTTCTTTAAAGGGTTTACCCATGATTAAAAGGATCATTTACTCTTAAGATTGTGTTATGGGTTGACCCTATAGGGAAAACCTAACCCCTTTCTAGGGAACTTTTTTCTGACCTATTCACCAGAAGCTTGTACCGAGCCTTTGAATGGATTAGGGTTCTTCCCATTTACCCTTTCTTTTTCTAGTTTCTCATTCCGACTCAATCAGTAGTTACTTAGTTAGTAAGAAAGAAGTGACCCTAACTCTTTTGGAAAAGCGGATTCGTTAGCGCTAACTCTTATCTTCTTCCTTCTTTCCTTTTCTCTGGACAAGGCCCATAGGGTTCCGGGTTCTCCTCCTGTCTTTGTTTCGGCCTTCCCCATTAGGGTAACTCTCAGCCCACATAGTTTGGAACCTAGGGTGGATAAAGAAATCCAAGTTATTAATATTAGCGAGCCATCCATGTATGAGTTATCAGTGAGCCATTATTGGGAAGAGATAACCATAAGGGCTTCTCACCCCTATTCATTCCCTATAATATCCAATCCTTGCTTCGAGGAGCAGGTCGAATAGTCGAGATAGGGTATGGACAGTCTCCCATAACAAGAATAGGAATACGCGAGCCTTCCAATTCAACTCAGGCTCTAAAGGACACCCAATGGTGTGCTGCCATGGTTGAGGAATTCACTGCTCTTGTGCGCAACAATACAAAAAGCTTGTACCTGCTCTGCTGTACCCAATCAGAATGTTGTCGGCAAGTAGGCTTTCAGGATGAAACGACATTCTGCTGGCTCCATTGACAGATAGAAACCTCGTCTAGTCGCAATGGGCTTTCACCAATTTCATTACCTTGATTACACGGAGACTTTCCGCTTTTCATTCCTCATACCGGAAGAGAAGCCGATTATCCAAGCTGGACTGATTTCTTTACTGTTGATTCCGAATCGGTATTGGCAATTTTTTCTTTGATTCATTCCCTTGCGCTTGAACTAAGGGACAGGTGGAGGTGGGATTGATCCCACTTGGCTTAATGGAATTGATTCCAAAGGCTATCTAGAGTCGAGTCGGCCCCCTAAAGGATATCGCATAGCAAGCCTCCCGTGCATTGAAGGCGGAGATCCTCTTTCTGAGGAATGATTTTAGCACAGGGGCGTAGCGGTCAGACAGAAGAGCGCATGCCCCGAAGAGAAGTCGAACAGACTTCCTAGCCGAATAGCGACATGTTAGGAAAGAAGCTAACAACCCCGTAGACTTTCCGCTGCAGTTTCATAGTATCCTTACTTAACATCCCGTATAGGAGTGAAAGAATAATTAGAATGGTCTCTGCTGGCTCACTGCCTTCTAAAAAGAACCCATAGTAGTTCACTCGGCCTACTCCCAGTAGCCCCCTTCCCTCACTCCCACGATAGAGAATGAAATCCATGGACGAAGGAGCGAAGCGATTGAATTCTGTCTATCTTTTAAGACATGGGACTGACATCTTACCTGTCAGCTTAGTCCAGCCCCCTTTTAATGATTCAACAAATACCGTAGCGGGCCCCGCTGTCAGACATTTCGTTCTCGAAGGTCCATGAAGGTGCATGGTACGTTGAAGTACAAGATCAAGCCAGTTGGCTATGGTAAGAGGGCATAGTGCTTGTGCGCCTTGAGTACCTCTAAGTCACACCTTCTTTAGCCTGTCACGAAGACAGCCGGTTGGGAGAACCTCGTATTCGAGTGCTTTCTTATTCTTATAGGATGATTCTTGTAAATGGGAAAGGAAAGCACCATTTACTTTTGTCACCCGAGAAGTTCTTGGGGCATGTCATCAAGGCGAGGAAGGTAGGGCATTTGCGGATTTAGAGTACGAGACGCCCTAAAAAGTCAGCATCATGGGGGCTAAGAACGGATTGAAATCTGATCTAGTATGTCAGATGGATTCATTGGATAAATCCATGTGGATTTGGGGAAAAAATGACTATTTGAAAAGTCCCGAGAACCAATGATTCAAAACTTCTACTCTATAGTTTAGAAGTTGGCTTTTTCATAATCATAACTTTTATTTATAGACGCCTGAAAGCGATGCGCAGAAGAAAGGTCATCCATACGAGCACAGCACACCAAGCCGAGCTTGTTACCCATCTAACTAAGTAAGTATAAGTAGCGATCAACGGGTTTAGCTACCGATCCAGCAATATCGGTGAAGAAGGGCTATTCCGCTTTACAAGCTCTTTCGTCGTGCGAGCTTTACAAAAAACCTTTCCGGCTGAGGTTAGTTCGGGTATGACTGCGGTATGGTTTGGGTATAGCAGGGGTGGCAGGTATGGGGTCAGGTCTCATTTCTTTGAACCTGAGGGAGGAGTGGTATTTGAGTTAAGGGGCTTTCCTTTGAGAGTGGATGTCTTAGTGCCTCTTCGACTTCCTAATCATGGTAGAAATGCCCTAGACTAGCGAAGGTTCCCTCGTCAGTCTGATCCTATCAACTCATACCAAGGCAGGCTATAGACTGTGAGGTGGCTAAGTCAAGGCGCCTTATCTTTCTAATCAGGTAGATTTGAGCAAAGGCCATAGCTATTATAATCATTGCCAGCGCCGTTGAAAAATCCGCCTTAGCCTCAGGTAGTTGATACTTTCAGGGGGAGCAGGGCCGTGAGGAAGAGACGTGCTTGTGAGTGTAACGAGCAAACAGTCGTAGTTATAAAAAAAAAAAGGCATTGAGCTGAGCAACGTGAGATGCACTGGTTAATAAAAACCATAGCCCATAGCTGCCATCGCTGTTACGAACACGAAGACGAGAGAACAACCAAGAAATAATGTTCCGAACATCCAGCGAGGAACCCCCTTAAGACGAGACGCTGGTAAAAAAATAGCGTTTCGAGCAGCCAGGAAGAAATAGCGTATCCGGTTCGAACGAAGCTAGGTGTTGGAATAAGCGCAGGAAGAAATAAAAAAAGAAACTAGAAATATCGTAAGAGAAGAAGAAGAATGTTACGCCCCTTCACTCCCATGCCTTTCTTGGTTGGACCAAGGCGATTCCCGTCTTCCTGAATTGGGGGAGCAAGTCTCTCTTTTTTCTTTGGGGGCAGAGCAGTCAAAGAATGAACCAAAGAAGATTCTAGAGTTAATGCAGGCCGTGGTCCCTTTTTTAGAGCATTTTCAGTCTCTTCCATCCACTAGTGATATTCCTCTTACCATAGATGCTAATTCGATTCTTGTTTCAGATACAATCGCTCAGGATTACCTGTGGGATGCTCTCGAGAAGGAAAAAGAGAACTGGGAGCTCCTCCGAAACTCGCGGGAATACAGATTAGTCGAACGTCAGAGAGAACAATGCGAAGCAATGATCAAGTCCATTGCTGCAGTATTAAAAGAAAAAATAGGGATCCTGGGGCTGACTATTTCAGACCCCACGGATCTTGATATAGCAACGAGTGTCGTTTTCGACGACCTCTTCGATCGCTTTGAGACTCAGGCCAAGAGAAAAGCCCATTTAACTAGAGTCCTGCTAAACATAGGAAATGAAAGAAGTCCGGTTTGGAGAGCATTCCTAAAAGACCTAAAAAGGTTTTTATAAGATAAGTCCGAGTGGGTTCAGTTGAAAATGGTATTGCAGGTCTATCAGATCAGTGGGCAACCATAGTTTACTTTTTTCGTGGTGTTGTTGAAAGCGAATTTTGGCCTCGCTTCAAATCTTTTCTTTTTTCGGTATGCCGCTCCGCGAGCAGAGCGAATGAACAAAAAAAATCCAACCTAATATGAATATCCTTCGACCGTTATCTCCTCATCTTCCTATTTATAAGCCACAGCTTACTTCGACGTTTCCAATTTCCCATAGAATCTCCGGAGCTTTCCTAGCCACTATCGTTTTCTTTTTTATCTTCTTTGTCTGAAAATAGGTTTGATTTGCTTCACCTATGAGAATGTCTACCAATTTTTCTTTTATTCATCAAAGCTCATCCTAATCTCCGTCGAGATTACTGCCTTAGCCCTGGCCTACCATATTTCTAATGGAGTTCGTCATTTATTGACGGATTTTTCTGGATTTGGACGGAAATAACTGTTCAAAATTTTTATTGTTTTGAAATTTAAATTTTTCTTTCTTATGAAATGCTTATTAGCGTTGATAGCTCTCTTCTTTAAAGCTTATGCCGTAAAAGCTGACATCAGGCTATTGGCCTTTTATCTGCATCTTCCCGACCGGAAGGGGTTCGCTTTGTTTGGGATGAACTCGCAAAGACTCGACCCGGGTTCCCTCGTAGAGTGGCGTCTTTTATAAGACTCCACTTTCTCAGTGGAACTAAAAAAAAAGAGTTTGAGCTCTTTTGGCTTACTTTTAGCCACGCGGGGCGGCCATCCGCATGTGTCCCAAAGCGACTCTCCTTTCTTTGCTTTGACGTACGGTATAAGTTGAAGGCCAAGAATGAATGTGTAATGATGGTGATTCCACATTCATTCTTGGTCTGGCTGCTGGTCTAGCGAGCCTTCCTAGCCGCCTAGAGTGCAGCCTACCTGCTGAAGACCGTAACGTAAGTAACTCAGTGCTCCATACAGGGGAAATGAAAGCAGAATTCGTTTCGGATCCTCATCTCATCCTTTAACATGTTCAATCTTTTTTTAGCGGTTTCCCCAGAGATTTTTATCATTAATGCAACCTTCATTTTGCTCATTCATGGAGTTGTATTTAGTACCTCTAAGAAATATGATTATCCGCCGTTAGTCAGTAATGTGGGTTGGCTTGGATTACTTAGTGTTGCGCGCCTAGGAGGGCAGCGCGCTTGGGATGCGGAGGAGCTATTATCGTCCAGCTCCCTAACTAATGCGGCCGGGTTTGGACCGCAGGGGGGGACGTCTAATCCTTTTGCCGCCGCAAGGCTGGCTAATCGTACGCAGCAGGCTCGAAGACCCCTGGTTCTGGAAGGCACATGAGTCCGAACGCTATGTTGAATGTGCGACTGACACTACACTACGTAGGTACCTGTGCAG
>JACGWL010000389.1:0-51979 GCA_034509725.1 Sesamum angolense
TTAATATATATAATAGATACATAATGAATGTAATATCCCAATAATTCATATATACTTTTAAAAGGAAATTGACAATATATATATGCTTAACCAAAATTTAAAAAAAATAAAAAAAAGATTAAAAGTTATATTTTATCATGTTTTTCAAATAAAATATATTCAAAAAATGAATATGTAGTTACTCATTTTTATTTAAAAGATTAAATAGTTAATAACTTAATTTTATTACCAAATTAATAAAAAAATTTACATGAAAGTTTTTTTGGGTATTTATTGTAATCATTCATTAATTAATTTTGGGTCTGTAAAATAGTTTAAAATTACAGAATAAATACAGAAAACTTTAAGTTAAGAAATGAGTTGGTACAATTAAACAAAAAAACTTTCATGTTAAAGACTTTTTTGTTGAGATATTATATATATATATATATATATATATATATATTGTGTATCTATTACATACATTAACTCATTACTCCACTCTTAATTTAAATTCTTCATTTATTAAAAATGCTTTTTAGTTAAAAAATAATTTGGTGATGATTCAACATGCAAAATACTCAAATATATTAAAAAATAGTATAATTGTTCAAATATGAGAAGCAAATTTGCTCAACCAGAAAGATATGTATTACATTAAAGGCCAAGTTAAATGCAATTTACCCCCATGTGACATGTGAAATGAGCAAATACCCTCCTGAGAAAAAAAATGCAAATTACCCCCGTGTTTCAAAAAATGAAGCAAATTAAGTCCTATCAATGGTTTAGGTAATTTGCTATTTATTTTTAGCAGGAATTTTTTTGTTCATTTCTTATATCATAAAAAGGTAAATTGCATTTTTCGCCATTAGGGCCCATTTACTTCTTGATATTGAGTTAAATATCTTATTTAATCATTTTCTGTATTTTGTTTACTTTCAAATGCCCAAACCTATGACTAAGACATGCGGCCTGTTACTAATTAGGATTATGCAATAATTTTGATCCGAGGCTTAAATGTTTAATCATATAATCATGATTATAATCGCAATTTAATCAATCTCAACCTAATCAACTCTTGAAAAATAAATGAACCCTTATTAGTTTAAAAAGATAAATATACAGTAGCGCTAAAAAGATAATTCAGAAAGACAATATAATTAGCCCTAAATACTTTTAAGTTCAAATCACCATACTGTCCTCGAGGAATGAAGCTCCACATTTGGTGCTCCTTCAATTGTATAGGAACTAGGGTATATTATGAATGAATGGGGAAAATTTTAATGTATGAATAATGACATACAATAAAAACTAGAGCAAGAAAATAAATATTTATGAGAAAATGGATAGCATGTAACAATAAGAATGGATATTTGAATAATCAATTATAGATTTTTTTTTAATTGATTTTGAAATAATCAATTTTATAAAAATTAAGATCAGCCAGAAGCTCCCCAACGTATCAATAATTTCTTGATTGAATGGTAAAATTGAGATCTCATAATTAAAAGGTAGTGAGGTTGGGAGTTCGATGGTTGTAGGTGGTCTAATTGTAATGGTCGTATATTATTTCTTTATTTATTTTTAAATTTATTGAGTAATTTAAAAATATTATAACAATATTATGTTAGTTGATTTAAATTATGAATATAGTTAAAAAAAAAACTCGCCGCATTGTGAAAATCGCAAATGTAATCACAATGCACTAATTTAATCCTTCCAATTTGCATTAAAAAATCCTTTATTGATTGGTTTACGTTCTTTAAAAAGTCTCAACTAGATTCCAAGTATATCTTTTACAAATTTCAAATGTTAATTCATTATATTGTAAAAAGAAAGATTTAGAAAACAAAAAAACCATATTTTCTTATTTTATTAAAATACATTGATATTTTTTAAACAATCAATATCTTCTATGCAATACAATAATATTTTTAAATGAACCAATAATTTTGGATAAATTGCGTAACCCCCTGTGCTTTATGTTTCTAGTTAAAAACCTCATGTGTAAATATTTTTAGATAAAAACTCCTTGTATTTTTTAAAATAATGCACATCCTCCCTTTCCATTAATTTTAGTTAATGGAATTTAAATTTTTAAAAAGTTGCTCTTTATACCTTTGTTATAATAGCCATTGATTTTTGATAAAAAAAATTAAGGTTTAGATTTGAAGTTATTTTAAAAAGTATAATATGTATATATACAATTACATATATACTACATATGTAATATCTATCTATCTATCTATCTATCTATCTATCTATATATATATAGATATTATAAGTTGGTGGCCGTCTGTGGTGTCGCCGCCCAAATTTTGGGCGACGACGAGTTGCCCAGTGCAAGCAAAAGGGGACGAGTCGCCGTCACCCCTTCAGTAGGGGAGAGGTCGCGTAGATCCATGGGCGACCTTCAGGCAGATGCGTGAGGTGAAGATGGAGACAAGGTAGATGGATCTGGAGGCGGGGAGGTGGAGGTGAAGGCAAATGTCGATGCGGAGGTGGAGGCGGACGCTGACGCTGACGGGGAAGACGATCATTTCTCTTTGCTTTTTATTTATTTATTTATTTTTATTTTGTAAATTTTGCATATAAATTATACATATTTAATAAACTTTGAAACCATTTATGATGAAAAAAATTACTTTTAGAAAATTTAGTTTTTTCAAGATTTAGAAATAATTAAAAAATTATTCAATTTTTAAGTTTTATTTTCAATACATATAATGATAATTTTGAACTTAAATGTTATTTATAGAAAATAACATAACTTAAAAATATAGTATATATTTTTGATATTTTGATATTTAATCAATATATTCTATAAATAAATATAATATATTGAAACATATTTAAACTAAATAATTATTTGATTTAGTTAGTAATTTATAATTATTATTGATGCGTATGGCCCAAGGAGATTTGACCCAAAGCAAAATAAGACCAATAATAGTCCAAAACGGCCTATTACCCGACAAAGGAAAGGCATGCCCACAACTTTTGAAGAGGAGGCATGACCAATAAGAGTGGAACACACGATATTTCCACTCTTTAGTACAGAAGCGGAGATTTTTGGAGTGTGAGTTTTGGGATCCAGCATGATGGGGAGTATTTGACAAATCCGATTGCGATTAAAAAGTCGGCTTCCTCTTCTTTCAGCAGCTTCTGACAACAGAACCAGTGTTCCCTGAGGAGATGGACAGAGACAATTTGGAAGATGGAATGACAGATGAGGATCGGCGGTTTTTGTGCGTCATGCCGACACTAGAGGAGGTACGGGAGGAACTCTTCAGTATTGAGCCGGATAGTGTTGTTGGGCCAGATGGGTTTGGGGTGATCTTTTATCACATCTGTTGGGATGTCATCTCTGAGGATGTCTTCAGCACAATGACTGAGTTTTTTCGTGGTGTGGAGATACCAAAAGGTTTTACTGCTACTACCATCTCTCCATTCTGAAGACAGTCAACCCAACTTCCTGGAGTGAGTATCGGTCGATTAGCTTATGTAATGTGACGAACAAGATTTGCATGAAACTAATGACTGTTAGGCTTGGCCATATCTTGCCGAAGATGTTATCTCTGTCGCAGAGTGGTTTTGTGCCAGGGTGGTTGTTGAGTGACAATGTACTTTGGCCCAAGAGTTAATCCACTCACTCGAGTCTCGTCGGCCGGAAGCAAATGTGGTCTTTAAGTTTGATATGGTCAAAATCGGGTCAGTTGGGAATTCCTTTATCAGGTATTGAGGCAAAAGGGTTTCCCACAGCGCTAGATTGCCTTGGTGGCTAATGCTGTTTCACACTGCTGATTTTCGGTCTTAGTGAACGGCGAGCATGCGGGTTTTTCCACTCAACCCAGGGCTTATGGCAAGGGGATCCTCTCTCTCCGGCGTTGTTCGTACTTGCTGTTGATTACCTATCGCAGGGTTTGGATCGGCTCTTTGCAGCGCACCCGTCGATGTATTATCAAGCACCGGGTCGGATTTGGGTATCCCACCTAGCATATGCAGATGATATGATGATCTTTACTAACACGTGCCAACAAAATATGGAGTTGCTCTGTGATTTTTTGTGGGAATATGAGCGGGTGTCGGGACAGTTGATTAATGGCATGAAGAGTTCCTTTATTGTGGACCGACAGGTTTTGTCCCTACAGACACAAGCAGTGCAGAATATTTTGGGATATTAGCTGAAGCATCTACCTATCACATATTTGGGAGTCCCTTTGTACAAGGGGAACAGAAAGGCATGCATGTTTGACTTCATCATCTCACGGCTGCGAGATATGCTCCAGGGTTTGAGCAATGACAAATCTCTCCCATGGAAGGAGGCTGGCCTTGATTATAAGTGTGTTGTAGGCCACACTATTGCATCTACTTCAGGTGATTCACCAGCCTAAATTAGTATTGATCACATCAAGCGCATATTCAATGGCTTCTTTTGGGGTTCATACAATGGGCACAGGCACATCATTGGTCTTCTTGGGAAAATGTATGCTTTCCGGTGGAAGAAGGTGGATTGGGCATTTGGAGTCTGGCAGGCTATGTCGGGCTTTTTCCATGAAGCTGTGGTGGTGGTTTTGGAGTAGGTAATCCTTGTGCCCAGCTCCTACCTGGGGATGACTATACTATGGAGCCGGTGAATTATTATTGACACGAGGGTGATTGGAATGTTCCCAAGATTATTCGGACTATCCTGATACATGTAGCACAAACTATTTGGCAGATTTCTATTGCAGTAGGTCAGGGAGATAGAA
This sequence comes from Sesamum angolense, assembly GCA_034509725.1. Taxonomy (NCBI): domain Eukaryota; kingdom Viridiplantae; phylum Streptophyta; class Magnoliopsida; order Lamiales; family Pedaliaceae; genus Sesamum; species Sesamum angolense. The sequence continues at coordinate 4,731 of JACGWL010000389.1, forward strand.
TCCAGTGGATGCAAGGATGAAGTAGAAGGGGTTTAGCTTTCCGTCTAAATGTTAATATTGTGAGGCAAAAGAGACGATTTCTCATCTGTTTATTGAGAGTACGACAGTGTAGGGCATGTGGCAGTACTTTGCTGACCTCTTTGGGTTTTGCCTCTGTGACACTGGGGATCTCACTCATATGGTGCACTTCTGGAGGTACTCTACCCCGTTTCACTCGAACTTACACATTCGGACGCTGTTACCATTCTTGATCCTATGGTTTACATGGACGCAACAGAATGCTGCAAAGTATCGTGGGGTGCAGTTCTCGATTAATGGCATTATTATTGGAGTCCATCTCCGCACACTTATGTAGCATGGACCTTGATGAGCACACAGTGGAAGGGCGATTTACATCGGGCCGGGGCATTGGGATTCGTATTCCGACAAACGGTACATCGAGCCCCTAGCGTCGTGCGTTGGAGTACACCCTCTCCGTCTTGGTTCAAGCTTAATACAGACGGATCCTCCCTTGGCAGCGAGCATTATTTGAGATTCTGATGGACACATACATCTTGCATATCAGGTTGCACTGGGCATAGAGACCAATGTGATTGTAGAGCTCACTGCCGCCTGGCGGGTTTTTGGAGCTTGCCTTGGCACACGACCTGGTCCCCTTTGTGGTGAAGGTGGATGCAATGACGGTGATCCAACTCTTACAGTCCCACACTTTTGGGAAGTCGGAGGTACAACATCTTATTATGCGTATTGTGCAAATCCGATAGATGCTAGTGTCGGATGTTCGACACACTTTCAGGGAGGCGAATGGGGCTGCTAACCATCTTACGGAGGAGGCTGCTTCCTTGCAATTGAATAGGGTTGCACCACAGTGATATAACGGGTATGCTTCGCGGCATTCTCAGTCTTGACAGATGGGGCGGCCCAATGAAATCACCCAATAAAGAGTGTTGGGCTAAAGCCCACGACAAAGCATCGCCCACGTAGCATACATGTAGATTGTCCATGTCAAGATATCCCCCACATGGTATGTATACAAGCTACTAGGTATATCCTAGAAGGAAGCTCAGTCCAAGGAGGGTCCCCCTATAGCTCTGACGCCTGATTCAAAAGGACTCTTCCATGACTAGGAGTCCCACTAGACCAAAGACTCTATGTTCATCTCAAAGATAGAGCTTTATCAGCAACAAACAATAGATAAGATTAAATTAAAGCTTATCCTAACAACCTTTATCCATTTTTATCGAGAATGAAGGCTGATAGAAGAGTCCCACTTTGAGGGGACATCTCCCTATAAATACAGGTCAAGTTCCCCAGGTGGGGGACACCTTCTAATCTCGAACTCTTGTTGTTATTCTACTATTTTATTCTCGAATTGCTCTCTGAATATGATTTCACTCACGATTCGTTCATCATAATGTTTTTTATTATTTCAACTTATTTTTTATGATTACTCTATCTCAAATCGATACTAATTTGGGCGTCAGGGTGCTAATAATTTATTTTGTAAGTTCTGTTACTCAAGTTATTTTTTATGTTGGCCCAGATCCAGCATCTAAGTCCAAAGCCATTGGAACCGTGCTAAAATTGCACGCATCAATTTTAATTTTTTTTAAATTTATATTTAGATAAATTTAAACAGTGAATTTATTACATTAATTTTTATATTGAGATTTGTAAATTTAAAAATTTAGCTTTTAATAATTTTATATACATTTTAGGTATTCTGATATTTAGACAATATATTTTAGAAGTACATATAATTTATTATAATAAATTAAAAGTGAATGATAATTAAATTAACCAATAATATGTAATTTAGTAAAATATATTTAAAGTAAAACCTTATCTTTCTTTTTTATATGTCAAAGAAAGAAAAAAAAAACTTTTACAAACATAAAATAATTGTCAAAAGTGTATAAACAGAAGCCAACTTGCATTTTATGGGTGTGATATGCACTTTTCGCTAGTTTCTAACGGGGAGGATTCTTTTTGTTATATTAAATATTATATGGGATTGTTTTGCTTATAAAATTAAAAAAAATCAAAATTTGACACAATTTCACCGTAACACTAAGGGTGTGATTGGTATGTAGGAATGGTGTGGGAATGCAATGAGCATTCCCAAATCCATTCATACATCTTGATTTGTATGTTATAGGTTTAGGAATGCTTATTTCCATGAGAATTCTTATTCCCTTAGATAAGGTATTAGTCATCCCCTTCCCCAATCATGGTATTAGCTATTCCCAATAATTTGGAATCAAAGTTCTCTCTTTTTTCTTTTTTTCTTTTTTCTTATATTAGTTTAATATTTAGTTTTAATTGATATTAGATTTAAATAGTTTTTATATCAAGTATTAAAAAATAATTATGTATACATGGTAAGAAAAAAATAATCACTTTGATATTTAATTATTTTTATTAATTAATTTTTTTTAACTAAGTACTGAATAAATAATGGTAAAAATCACTCATTAAATACATTATAAAATTTGATTATTTGAGTTAATATTTTTATTTTGGCAGAAAAATATTATCTATTTGTTTAACGAGTCAATAAATAATTTATATAAATACATATTTTTAATTATAAATGAGATGTTTTATAAATTATTTATTAACCTTCTATAAGTAATTTTTAAAATACTAATTATTATACAGTTGAATTCTACATTTAAAAATATATATATGAACAAATAATTCTTTTAAAAATAATTACTAAAGAAAAATTCTGTCATAAAAGTAATTTTATTTCATTACTAATAATTATTTTATAATTATCAATTATGTTAATGGAATTAACTAATGAATGAATTATATTACCTTCTAATTTATTGAGTATATCAATCATAGGAATGATATTCAATGCGATTGTTTTCCCTTCTTTTTCCATTCCTCAATCCATTTCATTCCCACTTAATTCTATTTCTACATACCAATCATGCCCTGAAGATATTATGCAATTTACCTCAATAATTTTAAAGTAAATAAAGAACAACAAACACCTACTCTATATTTTTAAAAATATAATAAACACGATAACATCTATATGACTCGATTTCACAACCCTTTGATTGTGAGAGATCAATAATTTTTATGTAATTAATTTTTGTTTTTTGAAAAATCAAATTAAACACTTGATTGATTCTCGATTAAATTGGTTTGAATCGATTTTCAGTCCAAATAAAATTGAATTAAAAGATTGAATTAAATTCATTGTAGCTTTTTCTTTTTATCTTTTTAATAATATACGATTTGCTATATTATTTAATACATTCAAATTAATAACACCTCTAGTATATCAATATTTCACATTAATGAATATATTCAAACGATTATATACTCCATTCCACAATATATTCATATTTTTTTAAAAAGAAAATTGAAGATTAAATTTAACCAGCAATCATGATGGTTGCTCATTAAACTTAGTGAAATCATCATCATAATCAGTTATGTTTTAAAGAGCTTTTTCGCTATTTATAGTTCCCATCTTGAATTTTGGCTTCCCAAAGATGCCATTCTACCTCCATTTCCACTACTCACAACATATTCTTCAATGTCCATTCTTTTTCTTCTTCTTCTTCTTTCTTTTTTTCTTTTTAAATAATTACACGATTCGTTATATTATTCAAATTTAAAAGAATAATCAATATATCAATAGTTTAAGGAATAATTACACTCTCTTATTTTAAAATTTGATAAAATTACATATAATCTCTCTTTAGTTGAAAAATTATATCTAGTGTTCTTGAGGTTTGATTCTGTCTAACAAACAAGTCTTTTCGTCAGTTAAAATTCACCAATTTATTGATAGTAGTAAAAAAAAATCAAATAAAATATCATATTTACCCTTGATTAACTTATTATTAATTTATTACAGGTTAGATTTTTTTTATGATTAGATTACCCTTATACATCTCTGCACGTCAAATCATATGGGGAGGTATATCTTCGCCATTATAAGGGTAGTTTAGTCAGGAAAATGACCCGCAACAAGTCAGTAAAAAGCCAATCGAAGGTAAATATCAATTTTCATTCAATTTTATATTTAATAACAACAAGTTTAGTGAATTTTGACTAAGAAAGACATCTATTTGTTATAGCGATGCAAATCTCAAGAGTACCAGATATAATTTTTCAATCACAAGGATCTATATGTAATTACATTAAATTTTAGGGAGAGGATAATTAGAGTTAAATTATAATGGTTTCATTGGAGTTTGATATGAGTACAAATATCCCATTATTTAAAAAATTATAAATACTCCTTGAAATTAACGGGTGTCTAACAAATACACTCTATAATGAGTTGTAACAAGAGGGTATATGTTAGACGATCATTCATTATAGAGGATATTTTTAATTATACAAATAACGATGGCGATATTTGTAACTATGACAAATATCATAAAAATCCATTGTAATCTATCCTAAAATCAACAAATACGTTCAAACAACACAAAACAATATTAAATTACTATAATAAACAAAAACCCACATTCATAAAATTCGACTTATAATATTTTGATCGCGAGATTTCAATCTTATCAATCAAACAATGCACCCGCAACATCTTGTTTAATGTCCGTTCAAACTCGTTAAGAGCAGAAATTGAGTTGGGTATTCCTCTTCTCATCCGTTTATGACCCTACGCACACCTTTCTTTATATAAAGCCCTGGTTAATTATACTTAAATTTTTTTAAAATATAAAATTACATTCTCTCCTAACAAAAGAGATAATAGTAAAGAGAGAATTTTTAAAGGGCGTAAGCAAATTTTATTAAAAAAATATAATTTTATATTTTTAAATAATGTGTAATTGTAATTAACCTTTTATAAATCACATAGTAGAATTTAGAATTTTGTCTAACGACCTCAATTTTTTCGAACATATCGTTGGGATACTATGATATAATGATATTTATACCATTTATTATGGCTATTACAGTAGTTAATTTTGGTGGAAAAAATATGAGTCGATTAAAATGTTCTTATATATAATTTAGGAACAATAATCTCTTTAAGTCAATCACAAGAAAAAAAAACTATTTACTACAATTTTAATAGTTACGAATTAAAAATCATAATAAATAATTTCTATTAACCACAATTACATAAAATCGATACAAAAATATAGGTTTTTCACCATAAAAAAGGTTTATTTGCCATGGCTTTAGCCATGGTAGAAATATTTGTCATAATTTTTAACCATGACAAGTACTTTTAGTCACCCTTGCAGATACCACGACCACAACCTTTCATGACTGTGTTAATGACTATTTTACTATGATTTTTTTATTTTTAATCATGGCAATTAGCCATGATTAAATGTTGTTTTTTTTTTTCCAGTGAATTTCTTATATCAATAATTTCTATTCACGTGGCTTTCAAGTTTTATTAGTTTTAATCAATTATTTTATTTTATTTATTTATTTTATTTTATTTAGTAAATATAACAAAATTTAAATATTTTTTCTTCTCGTTTCCATTTGAAATTAATATATTTTACCAATTTTAATCAATAATTTATTTCATATATTTATAAATATAACAAAAAATTAAGTTATGCACACGTATGAAGAGTGTGCTTTGATGGCCAATTATTTATTAACGGTGAGATCCCTATAGAACAACTATTTAGATTGGCCAAGTGTTTTTTTAGAAAAATACCCTTAAATGTATTTAATTATTCATAAGATATTCATTTTTTTAATCAAGTTAACTCTCTTAACAATTCCTTTTCATATATATTCAATATTAATTTATTTATCAATTTTAACTTATTATTTATTTTATCTAATTAAAATATATACATATATATATAAATTACATAATGCACAAATTAAAATCGAGTGTGTTTAATTCTACCAATTATTTAATTTGAAGAAAAATTACATTTTTCAGATAAAATTGAAAAAATGAAGTTTTACGTCTTTTTTTAGTGTTATTGTTTTTTTTTAATTTCAAAATAAATGTTTAGAATTTTATGAGATTAAGAATTTATAGAATATTTTAAATAAAATTAATCATGTTAACTTGATTTTGAATCAGACGTATTCGATCAATATATATATATTAATGAGAAATGTTATAATAGTTAAGTTAATTTATTTTCTAGAGTTTTCTGGATTATGATTCATTGACAACAAAGGATCCAATCTTTGATGACGTACATAGATTATGCAGCCAAATCACCACATGAGCTGTCTAATTAATTATCTTATAATTAAGGGTTAATTACAATTAGATCCCTTCTAAAATACTAAATTATACTTTCTCCCAATTTTTTTTAAAAATTATATCCCTTTCAAAAATTCTTGATTTACATCAGTCCTCCTTCCATTAGGGTTTGGATGAAAAAATGTTGACACAAGTAAAAAAAATTACATAAATTCTTAATTTTATCCTAATTTATTTACCATTCCAATGTCTATTTTTTATTTATAAATGGATAAATATTATATATATATATATATATTATATATATATATATATATACGGAGTGAGGTTAACATCATTATATTTTTTCTTCATAAGTACAAAATTATTACTTTAAAATATCAAATGAGCCTATAAAAATAAATATTAAGTGAAGGGTAAAATTTAAAATTTATGCAAATTATTTTTGTTAACATCAATATTTTTCATACAAATTCTAACTAAAGGGGTTAAGGTGTAAACAGTGAATTTCTCTGGAGTGTAAATATAATTTCAAAACTTTTCAATTGAAGAAAAGTGTAATTTCGTTCAGGGGGGTTTAAGTGTAGTTAACCCTATAATTAATAATGATTCACTTATACAAAATTTTAGCATATTTGGATCGAAATTTGTCCCTATAATCTCCGACAACATAATTTATTATTATGATAAAATGTTCATTAGGTTTTTATTAAATTAATTACTACGTGAGAGAACAAAATCTAAGTATCTAGTTTTGGTTAATAATTAGTAAGTAGTTCCATATTCATTGTATCAATTCAATGAACTTGAAACAGGAAAAAAGTACGTAGAACCGTATCACTAAAGGAAACATTATGATCTTATCATGCACATATTGTGCTTATAATTAATAATACTATATATAGTTTAATTTCTACGTACATTTTTTTTTCTAAATAAGCTAAGTGGTAACATTTTTTAATGGATAATTACACTGTCTTTTCTGAAATTTGATGTAATTATAATATTTTTTTTCATATAAGGATGTATATCTTTACATGTCAGTGCATGTGAGAAGGTATACATTAACTCTTATAAGGGTACTTTGGTTAGAAAATATTTGTCAAACTGTAATCAGTTAATCTGGATATATATGAGATTTCCATTTAATTTTTTGCTAATATTAGCAAAGCTGTAGCTGAATTTTGAGTAATAAAAGGATATTTTTGTTAGACAAAAATAAATATTAGGAAAACCACATGGATATATATGTAATTATACCAGACCTCAGGAAAGAGAGTATAATTATCTTAGTTTTTAAATTATGACTGAGTGATTTTTAATAAAATAAAGTGTCAAATATGAGAATATCTATACCTTATTATTAAGGGAGAGCACCTCTTTGGTGTCTCTCCCTTTTTTGGTCTGTTTTTTTTTATTTTTTTTAATTTTTTTATTTATTTGTCTTATAACTTCCCACTCTCCAACTACTTTTTATATTTACTTCCTTTTTTTTTTCCTATACATTTCTTTCTTCTTAATACTATTTTACTATATAATTAATATTAAGTTGTATATATTTTATTAATCAAAAAATATTTTGAAATTATTTTATTTTAAATATAGTATTATAAAATTTAGACATATATAGTGTTTATGCCACAAATGCTAGTAGAAATTAAGGATGATCATGTATCCTTAAGATATGTTTAGCATGTCTAAACTAATAAAATATTGGGATAATTATATTTACACCCTCTCACCTATTGTCATCACACAAACTATCCCTGCCTTTTTCAAAAGTTATAAAAATATTAATTTTTCAATGACATAAATGCTTAACATATCCCTTGTTGACTTGATCAAACTTTAATTTAATTTTTCAATGACAGAAATGTTCTTAAGAGTGTCTTGCAATTACCAAAAGATAGAGGGGGGTGTCAAAATAGCGTTTATAGGGATGAATAATATTAGGGTTGGCAATTTCGGCCCGGACCCGCCCCATTTGGGATGCCATTTTTCGGGTTTGGGGCGGGTCTGGAGCAACTAAAACCTGTCCCGGCCGGGTCCGGGGAGGGGTACGGGTCCTGTCTCGAACTCGCCCCATTGGACCCGGCCCCGCCTCGGTCTCGGCCCAACCCCGCCTCTTTTTTTTATTGTATATTATTAATATATAATTATTATAAATAAAAAAATTATCTTATTATATATATATGAATTCTAAATAATTTTTGCATATACCCAACTGTATGTAAAAATACCGAAAATAAAAAATTAGTTGATAAGAAATTTAATAATTTAGAAGAACGTATCTTTTGTCTTATCCAATTATTTTACATTGAAAATTATATTTAAATCTAAACTGATATTATTTATTAAAAAAGTATTAATTTAATATATTCTTTGTATAAATTAATTAGGTCGGGACGGGGCGGAATTTTTAGCATGGCGAGGCGGGGCGGGGGTGGGTTATGGGGCTGACAAAATTAAATGGGGCGGGTCTAGTACGGGTCAGGCGGGGCGGGCGGGTTATGGGGTTGACAAAAATTAAATGGGGCGGGTCTTGAATCCGGGTGAACCCGTACCAGACCCGCCCCATTGCCATCACTAAATAATATGACCCCATAAATTTTTTTATTATTATCTATACTAATTTCTAATTTAAATTTAAATTATTTTATTAACTTATTTTTATTGAATCTGTATATAAAGTTACACCTCATAACAATTAAAATATTAAATTATTTAATTAATATATTAATAAAAATTAATTATTGGTTTATAAATTTAAATTAAAGAATTATCACACTTGTATAAATTATTTTAAATTCTTAAAATAAAAAAATATTTATTATTTATTTTTATTTATAATTAAATTTTATTAAAAAAATTATTAATTTTTAGATAATTGTTCTATTAAAAATAACTAGATAACAACGTCTACTATTATCAAACAACAATTCAAATAATATAAATCAATCATATAATAAATATAAATTACTTATTTTATGAATAACTAGCTACAGTGGCTGGCAATACTTGCCCGTATATAATTAGGTGGACACAATACATATTATAAAAACAAAAATTAATGTATAACTAAAAGTGGAACAAGTGATGATAACATAAAATGAAAGTGATAAACATGATATTATGTTAACGATTAAAAATAATGTGAACCATTTGAAATAAATATTAAAATTTCTAAAGGTATATTAATATATTAAAATTTGATATTGTGGTATCACAAATCGTTAATTATGACTAAAGAATGACTTTATTTTTCTTTATATATTAGTATAAATTTCGATTCAACCAAAATTGAACTTGAATAAGCTTTCCATTATACGAAGAAAAGTCAATATTTGTAATTATTTATATAATTAAATTCAAAAGTTCCCCGGACAATAATTTTTAAAGAGAAGAGAATTTTCCATGAGGTACAGATCCTCAATCCAATAGGAACTTAAATATCAATAATGTTTTAGATTAGTGGTTAAAATTGAGATTTTAAAAATAAATTTAAAATTATGTGTTCAAGTTTTATTGGATACGTGGATAATTGTCTGTCTCACTTTGTAGGGGTTATTGTAATTTGTTTATGAATTTTAATTATATTGATGTATTAGTTAAATTGATGTATTGCTCAATTTATCAAGATGTTGATACAATCATATATGTAATTATCACTTCAAAAAAAAAAAGGACTTAATAGTTTGGGATAATTACATTCCCTTCCCCTAATTACATGTAGATCCCCTGTGGTTTGAGAAATTATATCTAGCACCCCTGAGGTTTGCTTTCGTCTAATAAATAGTCCATCAATTAGTCAAAATTCACTGAATGTACTGATATTAACTAAAAAAATAATAATCTAAATTTACCCCCTGATTGACTTTTTATTGATTTATTGCAAGTCGAATAAACCTTCTAATTACTAAAGTACCCTTATATGTCTTCATGTGTTAATGTATGTGAAGAGACATATTATCACTGTTATAAGGATAGTTTAGTTAAAAATAAATTGTTTAACTTGCAACAAGTTAATAATAAGCCAACCAATAAAAAATATTTATTTTTATTCAATTTTTTGTTTATTAATATAAGCAAATTTAGTGAATTTTGACTAAATTTGTTAGACGAAAGCAAACCTCATGGGTGCTACATGTAATTTTCAAACTATAGAAGATTACGTGTAATTGCACCAAAGCTCAAGAGAGAGAAATATAACCTAATAGTTTTTGTAATTATGTTTTTTTTATTGTAAATATGATTTACATCGATTTCTCATTAAAGATAAAAACCTAAACAAACATCCCATAAAGAAGTGAACTTATAATACACAAACATTTCTTAAAACGTGTTTCACGGGTGTTCTCCGCGGCATTCTTTGTCTTGACAGACAGGGAGTCCCTCACCTTCGCCGAGGGTGATGATGGGTTCATGACTTAGCCCAGGAGTTTTTTCGAGGAGGTTTTGTGGCTGACTTTGGCGTAATGAGCACAACACGTGGGAACGATGATTAGCATAGGTATTTTCTCTATTTTTTTGTAAAGGGAGTAAGTACTCCTTGTTTCCAATTTTCTCATTGTACATGATTTAAATTCTTTCTTGGTAATAAATGGGTAGGGATCCGCCAAACCCCCCACCTAGGCACAGGCGGCTTTCTTAAAAAAAAAAAAAAACATTTCTTAAAACGTGTACTTATAATTTTGCAAACTAAAAAAATCCTTCATATAATTTAACCTAATGTTAGGGAATGTTGATCTACTTTGCCCTTTATTTAAAAAATGTTTAATGATCTGAAGTTTTTGTCTTATTATTTAGTTTTAAATATCAATAAAATCAAGGAGGATTAGAGTAAGCACTGAAAGTAGGTAGTAGGAGATGACCACTTTGGCAGTTTCGGATATATATTTTTGAAAGAGAACAGCTAATAATATTAATAAAGCAAAAAAAGGTATTAATCCTATATATATTATTTAAATAAATCATAATACATTATATTGACCAATCATATTTCGACTAAGCGCACTCATGTCAGTTGGACTGTATGTATATATATACATATATGTATTATTGTCATGAATTTAATAATCAAGGTCCCGACAAATATGTAAAAATAAGTTAAAATTAAAGTTGGAGTTGGCTTCGACTACATTCAATTAATTATGTAATAAGTATAATATATATTTATCACATAATTAATATATATGTATTTCTGTTTTAAAAAACGCCGAATTGTCTGGCAAATACAGGCATGATAATTTATGGGTTAAATAATTAGTTCGCTACATGTTACGAGTTCAAATTTATTGAATACGCAGAACTCAGTTTCCATAGATGCATATTTACCATATTTATTGGGACAAGATTACTTAAATAAAGATCGCTTGAATAGTTCCGAACAACCACCAATTTAGTTGGCTTTTTGATCACCTATTCCAATAGCCTGCGCGCGCTAGCGCACCCGATAGTGGGGTCGGTCGGCCGATTATGAACGATTGTCCGTTTTTCTTAGAAAACTTGATTTTTCTAATTTCTACAATTTTTATGAAATTATTAATTTTGGCTAATTTTAATTTTAGTTAAATTATATTTTCTAAAATTAAATTGTGCCTTAAATTAATTTAGAAATAGTTTCCAAACAAAAGAAATATTTTATACATTAGATATATGGGGTTTGATATCTATTTTTTAATTATATTATTAATGTATATTTTTTGCATATTATTATGTTATTGATTATGATATTTGATATCATGTGAATAAATGCATGGATTATATTTATTTGATTTGCATGTTTATATCTGATAAAAATATATTGTAATTGTTTATTGGATAAACAATTGGAATGATCACAAAGCCCTTGACCCATACGTATGGTTTATTTATGTTGGGTGAGGTCTGCGTGCATCTTTATTTTTTTATTTCTCTCTTTCATTTTTAGCCTTGGAATAATAAGGCTTTCTTCCTCTCTTTCTATGTACTCCCCTATGAAGGAAGCGGACCAGTCCGAAAAGTGCGCAGAAGCGCGAAAAATTAAAGAACGATTAAAGAATGCGAATAAAGCAATAATTAAATCCCGATCAAGGGGTGTATCATTGACTTTTTTCGTGCATTTGACGTATTAAAATAAATATATAGGCCAATAATTAATACGAGAAAAATACAAGATGCGTAAACCATAAATCAAAAGTACCTTTTCGTCGTTTTTCTCGTACGGCTACAAGCGTTGACTCATTTCCTCGGATCCGTTCACTTAGAGGGTTCAAGTGTAGAACCCATCTAAAGCAAGTCCACACCATACCGTGGAAGATGCATCAATTAATTAGTGTATTCAGAATTCCCTCGTTCTCAATTTGAATCCAATTCAAAGAGAACATAATTAATGAAGAAGATGTATATTTTCAGATTTTCTTTTTCAGAAAAACCGTGGGTATCAAGATGAAAGATGAAGAAGTTTTGTTGAGAGTTTCACTTACAAAATTGCACACACTCTCAAACCGTGTGAGTGGTTTTGATGAGAGAGAAAATGATTGCAATTGGAATCCAATTCCAAAAATGATAATCAAACAACCAAATTCAGTCTGTATAAAAATTGCAAACTCTCTTGTTAATAGAAAAATGCAAAATGGCCGGCTCCTTCAAGAGTCCTATTGGCAAATTGATTCTCTTCAATAATAGGCAGGGCTAGTATATTTGGTTTGCGCTTATTTTAATTTGTCTTACAAATTAATCAGCCCAATACTTAATCTATAGGGCTTATTATTTAATGTAATTAAATAAAAACTCAGTAGAAAAACTCATGTGAATATTTAATCTAATTAAATTTTCACAAGCTCAAATATACTCAATTATTAAATCCAACTTATTAATCAAGCCCAAATAATTAATTAGTCCAACTAATTAATTTAAGCCCATCTCCATTGATTAATGAATCCAATTTACTAATTAACCAAGCCCATCTACTAATTAATTAATGAATCCAATCCATAAATTAATTAGCTATAGCAATTTGAAATTAATCTAATTAATTTAAAATGCTAAGCCGAAAATTTAATTAATCCAAATAAATAAATTCTTGGTTATCCATCCAATGGATTCTTCCAAATAAATGATCCAATCATTTATTTTCTCTTCTCCATTAATTAATTAAATTCAATTAAATTAATTCGTTTCTTTTGAAATTAATTGCAAATTAATTCCATCACTTTCACAATGATTTGTGTGTGACACTTTAGGTTCAAGACCAGCTAGACTTGGGCGTGTGTGACCAACACAATTACTTAATCTAATTTAATTAATTATTTTCGATTATAGCAACAGTCCATGGCACTAGAGACTAGGTGAATGTTGGCATGAATATTTAGACTCCGAATCCATACGAGTATGGTCCTATTGTCAACAATCTCTTGGCCTTAGTCTAGGGCATGAAATTGGGTGTCGATTCACATTCTTGACTAGAGAACTATGCTTAATACTCGAGATGCGTTTACTCTATTGATCCGATCTAGAAAACCTATCCCTGATCGATCAATCACTTTGGTTAAAGACTTTTAGAGTCTAAACCATCTCAAAGTTCATGGGAGAACTCTTTGTCGTATATTGACAGGGGACATATCCTTTCTTCGAATCCACCGTCCTCGCTACATACTCCGACTGCACTGGATAAGGCTTATGATGTCCATGCTCAAGACACAATCACCGCTCGTCATAACCAATTTATTATATTCGTATGCACGTGATTGCCATGATTCCAAGTTCGATGACTAATTTCATACTATTAGAACCGGGGATCCTAGTCATATCGATTAAGCTTAAGAGGCTTACATATGACGATTCCGCGAGTCACTTCAATCAGTTGACTAACTTGTCAACTAACCCACTAAAACTGCACAGATGACCTACGTTTCCTACCGATGAAAACGATTACAGTACTTAGTGCAAGCCTCCATAGGATCTTCCATGCCCAGTCTTGGAGTCCTTGACTTGGAATGTTTCAGATTAACCTTCAGGAGTTGGTTTCATAGCTGCCAAACCTATGCGCAACCTAACTCCACGGGTTGAACCTTTTGGTCCGTGGACATTTCATTGTAACATTGGAACCCCGTTCAATATCAGCGGTAAGCATAACGAAACATGTTGCTATCTTGATGAATTCTTACCGTATGGAAAACAACCATTGCAATTGACTTTTGGTTACCCCAACAACAACCCAACTTCTAACTGTTTTTTTTTTTTTTTTTTTTTTTTTTTTTTCGTGAAAACTTTTTTTGGCACTTCCATGGTGATGGAGGCTAAAGAAGAGGTCGTTGGACGGAGCCACGATGGAGAGCCAAAAAAGAACAAAGGGCCAAGACCCAACTTTATAATACCCTAGATTGACCATAGATATACGGCGGGCTTAGTTAATTGCATAGGATTGGGCTTATGATCATCCAACAGGGGCGTACTAGGATTATTTTGCATGTGGTGTATACTTTAATATTTGATGTATGATGAGTTTGGAATGCATTTGTTCATACTCAATGATACAAATTTGAAACATGCAAAATCTTATAATAATGAGGTCTCGGTTACTACAAACTTAACTTTCACTTGGATGGTCCAAGTTAAATATAGACCTATAAGGGATTAAAAATCAAATGGTTTGATTAAATCCAAGCATTCCATCCACAATAATATGGTGTTGACGTTGCTTTCACCCATTCATGGTCTCACAAGATATGGTATGTTTGGAATGAAAGAAAGCTACACTATTATTGTGAACGAATAGAATATACTCATGTTTCCCTATTTCACGAGTCGGGGAGGCGACAATTGAGATATTTGTTTGATTGATGGGCCGGGCCTAACGTTGAGTAACGTGATTCGCTTGGAGTCTTTGGGATCACGTGAAGATGCGAGGCAAAATAACTTGGGGATCTCGTTAACTCCCACAAAGCCTTTTTTCGTGTGAATCGTAAAAGCGGGGTATGGAGAATTGCGTTTGTGGACTCCAAGTCTACTAGAAAATGGTTTCCCCAAAACCCCACTTGAGAATGATGGGATTTTTGAAGAAATAGTGGGATGGGTTAATGATTGAAGACCAAGTCTTAACTTGATATTTAATATTACAATAATCTACTAAATTCCTGTTTACATTTTATGTAGATGTCTAACAATCCACTCATTGTAATTCTTGAGGCTAATATATTTAACGAAACAAACTAAAATAATTGGCTGCAAAATCTTAGGATTGTCCTAGATTTTGAGAACCAGATCTATGTTCTGGACAAGTCTCTTCCTCGGGCTTTGCTGGAAGGGTCTACATGGGAAGAATGTTTAACGTTCAAGAAGTGGCATGAGAACAATCAGAAGGTTCACAATATTGTGCGGGCTGATGAAGGGAGCGATCAGCCCGGGATGCGAGACAGAAGCGCTAAAAATTAAGAAAAATGATAAATTAACAAATAAATCTCGATCAAAGGGTGTACCCTTGATCATTTCTCATGCGTTTGGTGTACAGTAAAATCATAAAGGCCCTAGAATAAACAAGAAGAATGAGAAGCATAAAAAGTAAAATAGAATTTACCATTGTCGTCTTTCTAGTTCAGTTACAAGTGTTGATTCCTCTTTATTTTTATTTTCAAATCCATCCACGGTGAGATCTCAATCTAGAGACCCTCCAAAAACTAACACAGCACCACTAATGGATATGAAAACTTCGTACTAGGAAAACATCCACAGAAGTGCATAGACTCAACAAAATTATTGATCAAAGTTGGATCCTTTGTTCCTCTTTCAATCCCTAAGATCTTGAGAGGGTTTTTGGAGAGAAAATGTGAGAGAAATTTCATGGATATGTGCGTGTAGCATCTGCTGGTCGGCTATGAGGGTTTATGAGGATTTATGTGTGACCTAGTCACAAGATACGAAGGAGTCTTGACCTAGCAAGACTCCAACAACCATCTAACACTTTTATTAAAAGGAATTGCGTGGATAAGCTTGGAAACGCGCAAGCGGAAGAGGTGAACAATTAAAAGAAAATAATCATAAAACCACTGTTCGAAGGGGTGTACCCTTGGAGTTTCTGAGCGTCCAATTTAGTGTAATAAAATAGAGCACAAAAATTAATACATGGGGCTATGGTGGAAAGTTGAAGAAAGCAAGAAGAACGATAAATATAAATCGAACTTACCTCTTTCGATTTTTCAAGCTTTCGAGACTCCTCCTTGGTTGTTTCGGACTCCTCCTTGGTTGTTTGGTTCACCGAGGCTTCAACGTAGAAGCCCTCTAGTGATGATCCACACCACACCATGAAAGATTTCTTTGATCTCTATGCTAGAAGAAATCAGAGCTGGTTTGGAAGAAATGATCAAAGAGAACAACACTATCAATTAGTGTATTATCTTCATAAAAAATTCTCTACAACTCTTATCTTTGATCCTAGATCAAAGAGAGTTAGAGAATTAGAGGGACGAGAGTGAGAGAAATAGAGAGGGGCTGAAATTACTTTGAGGAAAAAGGAGTGTGTGTTCTCAACTCCTTTCATTTTGTGTTGTTATCATATGAATGATGAAAATTACACAAATATATATGCTTTGTATGTGAAGGTGGAAATGTGTCTAGATACATTCCACCTACCTACAAGACAAACCTTCTTCTTATATGATATAATCCAATCATGCCATATAAGAAGGGCTCCAAATATGGTCAAGTCTACACTTTCCAAAAGAGCAATTTTTACCAATCCTCCTTACATCAATAGAAGTCAACTCTATTGCTAGTGGGCCTTAATTCAGTGGACTGAGTTGCATTTTAATCAAATTAATATAAATCAAGGCTTGTTGAATTTAATTAAATTCAATTAATAAAATCCAACTATTAAGCCCAATTTTATTTAATCCAATTAAAGACATAAGCCCAATTCTCTTTAATTAAATAAATCTAATTTATTAATTAAGACAAACTCAATTAAATTAATCCAATTAATTCAATCTTGCATTCTCTAATGGATCATCCCACATGTAAATAATCTAATTATTTACATCTTCCGAATTCATTCCAAATAAATTCCTAGTCTTTCTACGGTGATTTGTATGTGGCTCTTTATGTTCACCTTTCAGCTAGACTTGGGCTAATGTCTAACACTACCAATTAATTAAATTCAATTTAATCAATCACTCTTGATCTACCATTGATCAAGAAAACCTGCTACCAAGGATGGTTGTCTAACAACGGTCCATGACACTGGAGACTAGGTGAATGTCCGTATAAACATTTAGGCTTTGAGTCTATACGGGTACGATCCTTCCGTCTACCATCTCCCGACCTTAGTTTAGGGCATAGAATTTGGTGTCGGTTCCTATTCTAGATTAGGCGCCTATGCTTAATACTTGATATCGCGTTATGCCAAATTGGTCGACATAGGAACCTCTTTCTTTCTATTCAACCAATGACTGTGTCCACATCTTCATAAAGCGTAAATGCATCTCAAGTGCATAAGAGATACCTCTGTCACATTTTGACAGGGGATGGATCCTCTTCTTGAAACTCACCGTCCCTGCTACATACTCCAACTGCACTGGACAAGGCTTATGATGACCATGTTTGTGACACGATCACCTCTCGCATAGATCTAGGATACAGTCTATTAGAATGGGTGACCAAAAGCTAATTGGATTGGCTATTTTCCATTCGATAATCTTTATCAAATAATATTAGATTGATGAATACGGTAAGAATTCATCAAGAAGGCAAAGTGTTTCGTTGTGCTTACCTCTGATATTGAACGGGGTTTCAGTGTCACAACGAAATGCCCACAGACTAAAATATTAAATCCGGAGTTGGGCTGAGCATAGGTTTGACAGCTATGAAACCAACTCCTGAGGGTCGGTCTGAAACGTTCAAGTCGAGGACCCAAGACTAGGCATCAAGGGTCCTATGGTGACTTGCACTAAGTACTGCAGCCGTGTTTCATCGGCAGGAGACGTAGGTCGTCTGTGTAGTTTTAGTGGGTTAGTTGGCAAGGTAGTTAATTGATTGAAGTGACTCGCGGGAATCGTCATATGGAAACTTCTTAAGGTTTCGTCAGTATGACTAACATTCACTTAGTCTCTAGTGCCATGGACTGTTGCTAGATGGCCACCCATGGTAACTAGCCATTTTCAGTTACGGGATAATAAAAAATAATTAATTAAATTAGATTTAATTAAATGTGTTGTTCACACATGTCCAAGTCTGGCTGAGGTGAACTAAAGAGTCATACCCTACCACTATAGTGGGATGAAATTAATTTGGAATTAATTCTAGAAGAGTCGTATTAATTTAATTGGATTAAATTAATCTTTGGAGAGAATAAATAATTAGATCATTTATTTAGACCAATCCATTTGATGGATGGCTTGAAATTTAAGTAATTGGATTAATTAGAATTTTAAGTTAGCTAGTAAAATTAATTGGATTAATTTATTAGGTTTGTTCTAATTTATAAAATTAGATTACAAATTGAAAGAGAGAGCATGGGCTTGGATCATTTAATTAGATTAAAAGATAAGGAATTTAATGTTGGGCTTATGATTAAATTAGATTTAATAAAAGTCCATGAGACGTGGGCTTGATCCTATCGAGTGCGGTTCATTAAATACAAGCCCAAGGCCTTGGTTGGACCTTGGCTAAGTCAAGGAGGACAATTTTGGAAGGTTCTTTGCCTAATTTTGGAGGTAAATTTCGTGCATGAGGTGCTAGGGTTAGAATGGTTGTTTTGGAGCCTAACTAGGTTAGGACTCCTTTTATATATATGACTAGGTCATATATATACCTTCATTGAATCCTTGCCACACACACAACGCAAACTAGCCTAAAAAATCTCTGATAATTTCGTGCCTCTCTCTTTCCTTAACATTCTCCATCGTTAAGTTTTGTCTTTTGGTCTTAGAGATCAAAAGAAAAATGAAAGAGAGATCAAAACACGTTAATTCATAGCGATTATTTTGATCTCGATCTCTTCTGTGGAGATTTTGCTAGCACGAAATCTCCACATTCTTTAGTGGTGGCGTGTCATTCTTGGGAGGGTCTCAAGATTGAGATCTTATCATTGACTGATCCGGAAATGAAAACTGAGGGGAGACAACGCTTGTAGCCGTACGAGAAAAACAACAATGGTAAATTTCTATTTGAGTTTTTGCATCTTGTTTTTCTCGTATTAGTTCTATAGCCTGTATATTTTATTTTATACACCAAACATCGGGGAAAGGTCAAGGGTACACCCCTTGATAGGGATTATTAATTGATTTATTCATGTTAATCATATTTTTCGATTTTTCGCGCTTCCGCCGCGTTTCCCAAGCCGATCTGCTTCTTTCAACTGGTATCAGAGCCCTATTTGGTGTATAGGCCTAGAATCTAATGTGTATTACATGATTCAGCATGTTTATATATTTTTAATCGGCTTTGGATGCATGTTCTTTCGATTTTAATTGTATATCTAGATCTAAGATTTATGTGTTTAATTTTGCTTTTAATTTTGGGCATAAGAGATTTTTGAAATTTGGAATTTTTTAGAAATTGATTATTTTCTTGTTGTTTCAGAAATTGCAGAAAAAAGTTTCAAAAAATTCGAAAAGAAAAAGCAGCGATCGACACTATCGGCCGTTTGGCAGGCGCGCGTGCGACAGGCACAACGCGCGGGCGATGGCCTGCGCGTGCGCGCTTATTGCAGGCCGACTGGGCTGGCAGACCGTCTGGACTTTTTTTTCTGATTTTTTCATTTTTGATTTGTTCTGATTTTTCTGCATATTTTTCTGAAACTGTTAATTTTGGTGAATTTAATTTTTGGTTGAGATTCCCAAGATTAAATTACTAAATTAATTTGTATAGGTTTTCAACAAGAATTAATTTTTGCATGGGTTGGACTTATGTCCATTATTAAGCTGCATTATTTTACATATAAATAACTGAGATTTGATGTGTAATTTAATTTATGATATTGGATGTCATTAATTATAGTGCATTGTTTGCATTATATTTTGTGTGCATATTTATTTTGGAAATAAATGTGCTATATTTGTTAATTGGATTAACATGGATGATCACGAAGCCCATTAGGCCCTGTATGGTTTTTTTCTGTTGGGTTAGGGCCTGCGTGCCTCTTATTTCTCTATCTCTTTATTTTTATCCTATTATGTTTAAGGCTTGCTATCTCCCTATTAATGTACTCCCCCCAATTGATGATTGTGTTTCTTTTTTTGTGTAATGAGAGTTGAATAAATGGAGAGGTTTTTCTTTTTCTTTTATTTTATCTTTAAATAATTTTAAAGAGTAAGCCCAGACGATGGAGGCTCATGGAGGAGGCCAAGGGTTGGCCCACGGAGATCCATGGAGAAGAGGCCCGAAAGATGGAGCCCACGAAGGAGATGAAGAAACAAAGAGAGATTACAAGGCCCATAATGTGTTAATGGGTTAAATATCTTGTAATAGCATACGCCTACCCTTAGACTGAACATAGGTCCACTGCCTCGGGGGGGGTTTTGGACTTGTGATCATCCAACAGGGGTGTGCTAGGCTTTTATTTTGCATGTGATGCGTTTCGTTTGAAATGCATTAAATATGTTTGATATATTTTCATGCAAGATATTAATTGTGAGGAGGTCTCGGTCATACATTAAAATGAACTCTCACTTGATTGTACCAAGTTAATAATATTAGACCCCTAAAAATAGAAATAACATAATAGTTCGTTATTTCTACATATCATCCACAATAATGTAGTGAGGAAGCTAATTTCACCCATACGTGGTCTCACGAGTCGTGGCACGTGTGGACTAAAATGAAGCTGCATTGTTACTGTGAACGAAGTGAATACAAACCTATTTTCTTGTCTCACGAGTCGTGGGGGGCGATAGTGTGCGCTATGATTCGGTTGATGGATTAGGACTAATGCAATTAATGTAATTTCCATGCCTTCCATCCACAATAATGTAGTGAGGAAGCTGATTTCAGCCACACATGGTCTCACGAGTCGTGGCAAGTTTGGACTGAAATAAAGCTGCACTATTATTGTGAACGAAAAGACTACCTTCTATTTTCCTATCTCACGAGTCGTGGGGGGCGATAGTTTGAGCTATGAATCGGTTGATGGGTCGGGAAACGTGATTTTGCTTGGAGTCCTCGAAATCACGTGAAAAGGTGAGACAAAATATCTTGGGGATCTCGTAGGACAAGAATGGTATTAGATACCTCCCACAAGGCTATTCCATGTGAATTGTAAAAGTGGGGCATGGAGAATTTCGCTTGTGGACCTCAAGCCCACTAGAAAAATAATTTTTCTGAAATCCCATTTGAGAGTGATGGGCTTTCGCATAAATAGTGGGAGGGTTAATGACTGAAGTCCAAGTCCTTAACTTGAACCTAATATTATAATAATCTGCTTATTTTTCTGTTTATTGTCAATTGCTAAGAATCCACTTAACTCTACTTGAGGTTAATATTTAATGGAACAAACCATTTAGATTGACTGAGAAATTTGAGGATGGTCATCGATTTCGAGAACCAGACTTATGTTCTTGATAAGTCTCTACCTCGGACTTTGCCGGAAGGGTTCCTGCCCGTAGAACGCTTTGACGTTTGACAATTTACTCAGTGGCATGAGAACAACCAAAAAATACACAGTATCGTATTGGGCTCGATGAGTAACGAGATCTAGAAATAGTACGAAAGATATGAGGGCGTCTAGTCGATAATGCACCGCATGAAAAGGGCTTCATGCTGTACCAGAATGACATATTAGATATGTCGTGACGAAGGCATTCTTCGACATGATAATGGTTAGGGGACCGTCCATACAAGAGCATGGAGTGATGATGCTATCCCTAGTGGAAAAGCTCAAAGACGTCCAGGCTGATTTCAAGGCGTAAGAAACGTACGTTTACTTAATTTTATAATCACTATCTCCCTCCCTTGATCAATTTACTATCAGCTATAACATGAATGGATTTGAGGAAAGCCTTCATGAGTTGATTAATATATTGGTCAAGTACGAGGCAACGATTGAAAAATCTACGCTGACAGTACTAGTGGGAGAGGCTTCAACCTCTAAAGCGAATGACAAGGTTGTCAGACGCGAGAAGAGGAAGAAGGTGAGACATTTTCTACTGCTGCTAGCACTTCAAGCACTCCTATTACACCACTACGCTAAAAAATATCTGATAATTTCGTGCCTGTCTCTCTCCCTAACATTCTCCATCCTTAACTTTTGTCTTTTGGTCTTAGAGATCAAAGAATAATGAAAGAGAGATCAAACCATGTTAATTCATAGCGATTATTTCGATCTCCATCTCTTCTATGGAGATCTTGCTAGCACGAAATCTCCACATCCTTTAGTGGTGGTGTGTCATTCTTGGGAGGGTCTTAAGATCGAGATCTTGTCGTGGATGGACCCGGAAATGAAAATGGAGAGCAGACGACGCTTGTAGTCGTACGAGAAAAACAACAATGGTAAATTTCTATTTACATTTTTGCATCTTGTTTTTCTCGTATTAGTTCTATGGCCTATATGTTTTATTTTATACACCGAACACTCGGGAAAGATCAAGGATACACCCCTTGATCAGGATTTATTTATTGCTTTATTCGCATGTTAATCGTATTTTTTTATTTTTCGCGCTTCTGTTGCTCTTCCTGGTCATCCGCTTCCTTCACAGTCATCCGCACGCACGTGACTGCCATAATCGTACTATCGGAGCGAGGGATTCAAGTTATACCGACCAAGCCTCTAATGCCTCCATGTGATGATCCCCGCGAGTTAGTTCAGTCAATTCGACACATAGCCAATCGATCAATTAAGATCGCATAGACATTCCACGTCTGTTGCCGATGAAACGCGACACTCATCCAATGGATGGTACTTTTAATGCAAGTCTCCATAGGACACTTGGTGCCTATTCTCGATGTCCTTAACTTGGAACATTTCAGACCTATCCCTTGACAATTGATTTTATGACCGCTATCTAATCTTTGGTCCAACTGTTGCATGATTGTCAAAGTGGTCTGTGGGCTTTTGTTGTGATGTTTAGGTAAATATAAACATACAGAATGCGCACAACAAATAAGATGCCAAATAGCAGTCATTTTACCCTTGTTTTTATTCACTAAATAATATTACTTAAATAAAGATCGTTTGAATAGTTTCCAAAACCGCCAATCCAATTGGGTTTTTGGTCACGTATTCCAACAATTTCCTACTTGACCTTAAAGTCAATTTACCCTTGTTTTTAGACTAATCCTGATCATGAGAAATTTGCTATACTGGCTAGATCTTATGGGTTTATTGTAAATTCTGCTAAGGTTCTGCAGTTCAACCGCACGTCACATCTTCCTACCATCGCTCCAAGATAATGGTGTCTAAGAATATATGTGATGAGATCTCGGGCCTTTTTAGCTTGTTCCATAGCCTAGTTGTCATCCTCCAAGGTGACTACTGGCGCGGCCATGATAGGTAGCACACCAAACAATTGGGTGCAGTTTTTCAATCCTAACCATTTTCAAACACAACTTCTAAAGTTGCAACACACTCAACTTTCATGATGAAACTCCTTGTGGTATTCCACTTGGAACCTTTTCAAGTCACCACATCATCATGATGCTTGAATGTATGCTCGTTTTTTAGATCAAACATTATTCATATGATGCTGGAAGCTATTATCGCTATAGCCTTCCAGAATCAACTCTCCATTGATGTGCGTCACGAGCTCTTCTTTAATTCTTATTTAGGTATTAAAGATAGCTCTTCAAAAGCTGTCCATTGCTTCATAGTGCACACTCGATATCCGTTGTTATGCTTAAAGCATAAGCAACATTGGGCTTTAGTGCACCGAACAACATTCCTATGCTGCTTACAACAAAGACGTAGGGGATATCAAACATCTAAACTCCTAATCAGTCTACCACGATTGAATCTTAGACATCTTATCCCTAGATAGGAATCCTATCCTATATGCAGAATTACATGAACAACGTTTGCGTTTTGGCATTCCACAATAGCTTTTTGTCATTCCAATTATAAAAATATTTTAACACCTGAAACACTAGAAATACACTTAAACTCCACCGACCTTCCACCTTGTTAGTTGGAATTTTCTGATTGTCCCTTTGGAGAATTGAAATATAGTCAGTGAAGATTTGATTACAAATGATGTTTGCTTTATTCCGTAATGAGCCTCCACAAATCAAACTCCAAGTCCGATATGCCTCCCACTAGTCCCTTGACGTATGCATGACCATTCCTCATACTCAAGAACTTTTGTTGGATAGATGCTTGCCAATTCATATCAAATATGGTGTCTGGATCACGACTTTATAAAATGCCATGTTTCTCAATTCGGAAATTTTTGAAAATCCATATCGAGATGGGCTAAGTAATTCAGTGAAACGCCGACCAAACCATGTCCAATTAATGGTTTGATTTCTTCCTCACTAGAGATAGTTCAACATCGCCTCTTCTAGGAAGAATTTCACTGAATGTGAATTCCATTCTCATTAAGATACTTCAAGAATCTCTAATTAAACACACGGCACTTCCATCCAAATTGAAAGGCTTGATTTCACAACCAATTTGGTTCTTCATGTCAAGTCTAATTCCTCGAAAATTCAAAGTTCTTAGACTTGTGAACCCTCTAATAGTATATGTGTATTTAGTGACCTATAGATATCTGTTTGGATCTAATCCAAGAGATCTTATTGCAAACATACTTTTGTCCACAAAGTGCTTTCACAGCTCTATTCCTTCTAAGGAAGGATTCATAGGTGAGCAAACTCAAATTGTTTATTGCTAGACTCTTTGAATCTTCCAACCTATTTATCCTAACTGGAGGAATATGACCTAACTTATGAATGCCATTTCTATAAGCTTTGATTTTTGATTATCATGAAGCCATTTGCTTTGAGCGTTCATAATCTAATTATGAAATGGTGTATGACCACTTATAACTCAGGAGACCCCTTGTCAAAAAAAAGAACTTTTATTGATCATGTTCATAGTCCAACTTGTCCAACAACTGACTAACGAAAACTTGATCATGCTGGGTTACATAATTACACACTAGTATACTTACAAGATGGTGATATAATATCTTTCTCCACCAACTTACCTTTACTGTTCATCACATTATATTTAAATGAATTACCCCTTTTTAAACCACGAAGAGCCAGCGGCGTGGTTTATTTTTTTCATGAAGAGCACCGAGGCCAATTTATCCACGAAGAGCCGTCGGGGCCATTTATTTTTTTCCACGAAGAGCACCAAGGCCAATTTATTTTTTTCCACAAAGAGCCATTGACACCAATATATCCATGAAGAGTACCAAGGCAAATTATTTTTTTTTCCACGAAGATCTATCGGCACCAATCATAAGGGTAATCATATAATCATTATATTTAGTTCCCGTAACTCCCTCATTTCCCACACATATAACCTTCTTATAAGCAACTAGTAAAGTAAGACCACACATCACACATCTCTTCAATCACAATCATATGGTCATAACATCATACACTCTTAGAGCATGAAAATACACTTTACATCATATTTCTACAAGGTAATCCATCAAGAAAAGGAACACACACACACACACACACACACACACACATATATATATATATATATATATATATATTAACTACTTACTTACATTGCGATTCCACATAATCGTTCAACTCAACCATCCATCTAGTTCCAGCCTCTCCATTTTTTAATTAGCAATTCTAACTATAGACTTTAATAAAGGTAATATTAAGATAAAAGAACACATATAGCTAATGTCAATCATTTACTTACTCAATATGTAGAGCGTCGATGGTCCTAATTCGTGGTGTGCGTTTTTCCCCCTTGATCCAACTCCTAATAATATTTCAAATATGTTTATTCTAATATTCACACTTCTAGCAAATACGAACAAAATATAAATACCTTTCTCTCCCTTTTTCCAAGCCTTTTTTTTCTGCACAGTTTTTGACAGCAACTCTATTTTATTTTACAAAATCCTTCCAGGCCGAAATATAGTTGCTTCAGGCTTCATTTTCACTCAATATATTCTTAGTTGTGTCTAGTTTTATTTTCAACAAAAGTCATACATATTGGATCTCTATGTCATGAGTTATTTAAGTTTTAGTACAACCTGGTTACATTGGAATAGATTCGAGCCTACTACTTTAAAATTCTCTCAAAATTCATACACTCTTCCAAAAATCACCATATTCTCACAATATAACCTCCTATGTGCCTAGTTTTATTTTAAAAAAGAATCATGCGAATTGAATCAGAAGAACTCAAGTTATAATGGTTTTAAATAAACTTTGTCAAATTTCTCATAGAAACAGAGCAACAGATTATATACTCCGACTGCACTGGACAAAGTTTGGGATGACCATGTCTGGAACACGATCACCTTTCACACAGATCCAAGATACAATCATCATATGCACTCAACTGCCGTGATTTTTTAAGTCTAAGGACTACTTGAAGTGAGCGGATCGGCCGGGGATGTGTGGCAGAAGCGCAAAAAAAAAAAAAAGTTAAATAAATAAATTAACCAAATAAATCCTGATCAAAGGGTGTACCCTTGATCTTTTCTCGGGAGTTTGATGTACAATAAAATCATCAAGGTCATAGAATAAACAAGAAGAATGAGAAGCATAAAAAGTAAAATGGAATTTACCCTTGTCGTCTTTCTTGTTTGGGTACAAGTATTTATTCCTCTCCGTTTTAGTTTCTGAATCCATCCATGGTGAGACATCAATCTAGAGACCCTCCAAAGACTAACACACTACCACTAATGGATATAGAGATTCTGTGTTAGCAAAACCTCCAGAGAAGTGAAAAGAATCAACAACGTTATTGATTAACGTTGGATCCTTTGTTCCTATTTTGATCTCTAAGATCTTGAGAGGGTTTTTGGCGTGAATATTAGTGGTGAATAGTAGCATGAATATTTAGGCGCAAAAAATCAAGAAAATGATAAATTAACCAAATAAATTATGATCAAGATGGTACCCTTGATCTTTTCCCAGGCGTTCGGTGTACAATAAAATCATAGAGGCCATAGAATAAACAAGAAGAACGAGAAGCATAAAAGTAAAATGGAATTTACCCTTGTCGTATTTCCTGTTCAGCTACAAGTGTTGATTCCTCTCTGTTTTTTATTTCGGATATTTCCACAGTGAGATCTCAATCTAGAGACCCTCCAAAAACTAACATACCACCAATAATGGATGTGGAGATATCGTACTAGCATAACCTCCACAGAAGTGCAAAAAATCAACAATGTTATTGATTGACGTTGGATTCTTTTCCTCTTTCGATCTCTAAGATCTTGAGAGGGTTTTTGGAGAGAAAATGAGAGAATTTTTGTGGATATGTGTGTAGCAATTGCTGATCAGCTATGAGGGTTTATGAGGCTTTATATGCTACCTAGTCACAAGATACCAAGGAGTCTTGACCTGGCAAGACTCTAACAACCATCTAACACCTCTAAGCCACCTTTATGGCCAATTTTGGTGCACTCCAAGGTACCATTTCGTTCATATCACACCCAAGGAGGTGTCTTGGCTCCTCCTTAGCCTAACCATGGTCTAACCAAGGCCTTGGGCTTGCATTTTAATGGACCGAGCTTAACTAGTTAAAATTGAATCAAGCCCACGTGTTATGGACTTTAAATCAAACTTAGTTTAATTTATAAGCCCAACATTAAAATATCCTTTAATCTAATTAAAGGATCCAAGCTTTTTATTATATATTCTTCAATTTATAAATCCAATTTATAAATCGGACCAAGCCCAATTAATTTTAATGACCAACTTAAAATTATAACTAATTCAATTAATTAAATTTTAAGTTATCCATCGAATGGATTGGTCTAAATAAATGATCCAATCATTTATTCTTTCCAAAGATTAATTTAATCTAATTAAATTGAACAACTATTCTAGAATTAATTCCATCCTATTATAGTGGTAGGGTGTGACTCTTTAGGTTCACCCTCAGCTAGACTTGAGAGAGTGTGACCAACAATTAACTGAATCTAATTTAATTAATTATTTTTTATTCTCCCATAATCGAAAATGGCTGTTAACATAGGTGGCAGTCAAGCAACAGTCATTGACATTAGATACTAGGTGAATAGTTTGCGTGAACATTTAGGCTCTGAGTTTATACAGTACAGTCCTACTGTCAACCTGTCTCATGACCTCAGTCTAGGGCATGGAATTGTGCGTCGGTTTCCATTCTTGACTAAGCAACTATACTTAATATTCAAGATATGTTTACTCTACTGATCCTATCTAGAAAACCTATCCCTAATTGATATATCGCTTTGACCAAAGACTTTTGGAGTCTAAACTATCTCAGACGCATATGAGAACTCTTTCATATACTAACAGGGGACAGATCCTCTCTTGGATTGTCCTCGCTACATACTCTAACTTCATTGGACAAAGATTATGATGACCATGTCTTGCGCCACAGTCGTCGCTCGCCAGATCCAAGTTAAAGTCTTCGTATGCACATTACTATCATGATTCCTCAAGTCTGAGGGCTAATCTCGTACTATCAAAACTGGGAATATCAGTCATACTGATCAAATCTTAAGAGGCTTCCATATGACGATTCCCCGCGAGTCAATTTAGTGAGTTTACTATCTTGTCAAGTAATACACTAAAACTACACGGACGACCTACGTCTCTTGCCAAAGAAACATATCTGCAGTACTTAGTACAAGTTTCTATAGGACTCTTGATGCCTTGTCTCGAGGTTCTCGACTTGGAACGTTTCAATCCGACCCTTAGAAGTTGGTTTCATAGCTGCCAAACCTATACGCAACCCAACTCTGTAGGTTTAAACTTGTCGGTCAGTGGGATTTCATTTCGATATTCAAACCTCATTCAATGTCAGTGGTAAGCACAACGAAACACACTTCCAACTTGATGAATTCTTACCATATTCATCAATCCAATATTATTCGATAAAGATTGGCGAACGGCAAAAAATCAATCCAATTGGCTTTTGGTCACCTATTCCAACACTACTCCCATAATATCAGACCCGGGGATTCAAGTCATACCGACCAAGGATTCTATATAACGATTCCTGCGAGTCAGTTCAGTCGTTTCGACACCTAGCCAATCGACACAGTAAGATCGCATAGCCGTCCCACGTCCATTGTCGATGAAATACGACACTCATCAAAGGAATACGACTCTTAATGTGAGCCTCCACAGGAAACTCGATGCCCATTCTTGAGGTCCTTGACTTGGAACATTTCAAACCTAACTCTACAACAGTTGATTTCATGACCGTCATCTAATGCATGGTCTAACTGTTGCACAATTGTCAAAGTGCTCTATGGGCATTGTTGTGATTTTAAAGGAAATACTAACATACATAATGAGCACAAAAAGAAGATGCCAATAGCGAATACTCATCTTATTCATTAATAAGATTACATAAAAATTAAATTATTATAAAAAGATTACATGTACGCCAATCAAATTGGCTTCCAAATCACATATCCTAACATTTAATATTGTTTGATAAAGATTGGGAAATGGAAAACAATCAATTCAATTGGCTTTTGTTCACCTATTCCAATAATCTCCCACTTGACCATTAAGACAATTACCCATGTTACTTAGAACCTTCTGAGTATGAGCAATCTACAATACCGGTTCAATTTTGTGGGTCTATTTTATTTTCTACTGGAGCTACATTGTCAAATCGTGTATTTCCTTCACGATCGCTGCCAGCAGATGGTTATTTAAAAATTTGGGTGGATCCTCTGATGAGATCTCAGGCCCATAAGGCTCTCGCCCTAGCCTTGTCATTTCCCTTTAAGGCTACAACTGGTTCAGCCATGCTATGCACCACGTCAATCCAATGGATGCGATTTTTTGATCCAAACCACTGATTGATTTGTTAAAGTCATCCCACATTCGACTTTTAAGATGAGACATCGGCTTGAAATCCTTTCAAGCCACCATGCCTGCCATCAAGTCCAAACGTATCTATACTTTGAGGATATATCCATTATTCACATAAATCTGCAAGCTAGTATTGCTTTAGCCTTCCAAAATCAACTCTGCACAAAACATGTGTCAGAAACACTTCTTTAATTCATATTTAGCTATTAAAGACCACTCTTAATAACTGTCTACTGCCATATTGGTGTATTCCCGATATACGTTGTGTCATGCCTATAGCACACACAATATGAAGTCCAACACACCAGACTAACACTTTCGTGTTATCTTTTGGCATAGATGTAGGGGATGTGCAAGACATCTGAGGTTTCTCATCAGTTAGACGTAACTGAGTATTGAACAACTTAAGCTTTCTTATCACCTAACCATGACTGAGTCTTGAACAACTTGAGCTTTCTCATCGGTCTCCTGGGATTGATCCTTGAATAGCTCATATCGCTGATGTAGGAATCTAATTGCTTTTATGGAGGATTTTGTGAATAATTTTATTTGTGTCTTAGTGTTT
Organism: Sesamum angolense; assembly: GCA_034509725.1. Lineage (NCBI taxonomy): Eukaryota > Viridiplantae > Streptophyta > Magnoliopsida > Lamiales > Pedaliaceae > Sesamum > Sesamum angolense. The sequence continues at coordinate 35,411 of JACGWL010000389.1, forward strand.
CTCAAAATATCTTAATTCATTCTAAATGAGTAAGATGTTTATACACTAAACACATTAGAACTCAACCCAACTCCCATTGACCTTTGGGCTCGTTTTATCAAATCATACCCAGTGTGATACTTTGATAAGTCGAATACTTCAATATTATGAATTCTCAAACCTAGTTTGAACTTCTTCGTGAATCCTTAGGCTCCAAGCTATTGATTTTGAATGATGCCATATATTGCTCCTTCTTATGTTCTATTGGATTATAATCCAATCATTCGGACAAACAAGACTGGAATATAATTAGTTGGAGGTGTTATTTTGATTATGAATGATGCTTTTAAGAAGTTTTATGAAAACTTACTCCCAGTTTTTCCTTGATGTGTATGGGAATACCCCATTAATTCGTACTTTCTAGGATGACATTATCATCATACAATAAGGGCCAATATGTTTCAGTGAAACACTGATCAAATGAAGTCCAACTTAATTTGATTTCCTCCTTATTAGAGACCAATAAATCGTGTCCTTTCTGGAAGAACTTCACCTAGTGAGAATCACGTCTCATTTTCAATATTAAAGAACTTCCACTAAATACACAGCCTCTCAATCCAATCGAAAGGCAATCATCTTAGTTTATCACTCTGAGTCTAATTCTTTGAACCTCATCAAACAAATTTAGACTTTTGAACCCCTACACTGATATTGTGTATTTAGATGACCTACAGATATCACATTTGATCCAATCCAATGCGTAACTGGTAGGTTTATTTTGTCCCACAAAAGAGCTTTCGCGGTCTTTCTCATTCTCATAAAAGGTTAAGAACCTAATGGATTCAAATTGCCTATTTTTAGTATTATTTGAATCCCTCAATCTTTCTCTTCCTCAACTAAAAGATATTGTCCAACTAGAACTTTAAGTTTCATTATTGTTTATCATTTTATTTTGTATTTGAGTATGCATAATCCAATTATGAGATAGTATTTATATTTCACCCAGTAGACATGAATCCTATTCAATGTCAAATGGAAAACTTTATTGATCAAAATATGTAATCAAAATTGTCCAACAATAATTGAAAGTACTATTTCGATCATGCTAGATTACACAAATACAATCCTAACATGATAAGCACTAAGCCTAACCCTGTTGTCGCTAAGCCTTAGGAGCTTCTTGTTTTGACTTTTCTTCTCCTCATCACAACTTGCAAACTATTCACATATTATGAATTATCGGTACCCAATACCAAGAGTAGAATGATGATTATGTTAATACTCAATTAAATATTTTTACCGTCATTAGAGATGAGCATAGATACTCCCTCTTCAAACAGCCCTTCTCTTGGCAATATATGCAAACATCAATTGGAATCCTTGACTACTTCCTTTAACCCACCCAGCGGATTAATAGGAGCACTCAAAGTGCTAGCAATAGTAGAAGATGCCTCTTTCTTGTTCCTCTTCTCACGTTCGGGAACCATGCTCTTTGCTTTAGTGGTTGAAGTCTCTCCTACTAGTACCAATGGTCTTGATTTTTCAATCATTGTCTCATACTGCACCAACATATTATAATCAACTCATGAAGGCTTTTCTCAAGTCCATTCATGTTGTAGTTGATAATAAATTGATCAAAGGAGGGAGGTAGTGATTGCAGGATCACATCAACGTATGTTCCTTCCTAGGGATAGCATCATCACACCATGCTCTCGTACGGACGTCTCTCAATCATTCTCGCGCTGAAGAATGCCTTCGTCACATCATATCTAATATGCTAGTCGATACCGCAAAAAGTTCTTTCATGCGGTGCATTATCGGTCAAAGAAATTCATACCTTTTATACTATTTATGGATCTTGTTACTCATCAAGCCCAATACGATACTACATACTCTTCGGTTGTCCTCATGCCACTGAGTAAAATTTTTCAAACATCAAAAGTTCTTCGAGCAGGAACCCTTCCGGCAAAGTCCAAGGTAGAGACTTATCGAGAACATAAGTCTGGTTCTCAAAATCAAGGACTATCTGCATTTCTCCGCCAATTTGAATAGTTTGTTCCATCAAATTTATTAGCATCAAGTATAGAATTAAGTGGATTCTTATACATCTAAAATAAATAGAAAAATTAGTAGATTATCATAATATTAGGTTCAAATTAAGGACTTGCACTTCAGTCATTAATCCTCCCACTATTTTTGTGATTGTCCATCACTCTGAAATGGAGTTTCAGAAAAACCTTTCTCCGAGCAGGTTGAGGTCCACAAGCGAAATTCTTCATGCCTCACTTTTATGATTCACATGGAAATAGCCTTGTGGAAGGTATCCAATACCATCCTCGACCTACAAGATTCCCAAGATATTTTGCTTCACCGTTTTCCTATGATTTTGATGACTCCAAGCAAATCACATTAAATAGTGTTAGATCCGACCCCTTGAGAAAGAGAGAGATTTTTGTGTTGTTTGTATGTGTAATTATTTCCTTAATTATTATACACAATGCATATACATACACCTTGTATAAATAAATAAAAATGTGTCTACATACATCTACTTATCTACAAGATAACCCCTCCATCTATATGGTATGATCCAATCATGCTATATAGAGATGGTTCTAATTATGGCAAATTTGCACTTCTCAGAAGTGCCATTTTTTGTCAAGTCTCCTTCCATCAATTGGCTAGTGGGCCTCAATTAGTGGTCTGAATTTAATAAATAAATCTAATTTTATAATAATCAACTAAATTGAGCCTAATATGTATTTAATCCAATTAAATACATAAGCCCAAAATCTCTTTTAATGAATAAATCTAATCTATTAATTAATTAAAAACCCAATTTAAATTAATTCAAATAATTTAATCTTGAGCCATCTATCCAATGGATCACCTCATGTGTAAGTAATTCAATTACATACACCCTACGAAATTAATTTCAAGTTAATTCCTTGTTCTTCCTTGGTGATTTGTGTGTGACTCTTTAGGTTCACCCTCAATTACACTTGGGCTAGTATCAACCACAAATGATTAATTAAATTTAATTTAATAAAACATCCTTGATCAGCCACTGATCAGAAAACCTGCTACCATGAGTGGTCATTTAACAACAGTCCATGTCACTAGAGACTTGGTGAAGATACGTGTGAAGATTTAGACTCCCGATTCCACATGGGTATGGTCTTTCCATCTACCATCTCCCAGCCTTAGTTTAGGGCATGAAATTTGGTATCGGTTCTCATCCTGGACAAGGCGTCTATGCTTTAATACTTGAGATCGTGTTACGCTTTCATTACTCAATATAGGAACCTCTTTTTCCTATTCGATCAACCACTGTGGTCATAGGTTCATAAGGCTTGAACACTTCTCCAAGTGCATAGGAGATACCTCCATCATATACTGTCATGGGAGGGATTCTCTTCTTGAAACTTACCCATCCTCGTTACACACTCCGACTGCACTGGACAAAACTTATAATGATTATATTTGTGACACAAATACCTCTCGCCAGATTCAAGATACATTCATTATATGCATGTGACTACTGTGATTCCTCAAGTCTAAGGACTATTGTCATACTATCGGAGTTGGGGACTCAATTCATACTCACAAAGCCTCCAAGGCTTCCATATGAAGATCCCCCACGAGTCATTTCAGTCGATTTGACACCTAGCCAATCAACCCACTAAGATTGCATAGCTATCCCACGTCTATCGGGTATCAAATGTGACAGTCATCAAATGAATGTGACTTTTAGTGCAAGTCTCCATAGGAGACTCGATGCCTAATCTCGAGATCCTTGACTTGGAACGTTTCAGATCCAACCCCACAACAGTTGATTTCATAACCTCCATCCAATGCATAGCCAACTGCACAGTTGTCCAAATGGTTTCTGGGCTTTGTTGTGATGTTATGCAAACATGAACATTAGAATGAGCAATATAAAGAAAAGACCAATAGTGAAAGTTTATTTTATTCACTAAACAACACTACATTATATTGAGTATTGTAAAAATAGATTACATCCAGGCCAATCCAATTGGCTTTCTGGTCATCTATCCTAACAATCTCCCACTTAACCTAAAGCTAATCACCCATTGACCTCAAACCCATCTTATCAAGATCAAAAGTATAAGTTGATCTACTGTATTTTCCACTGAGCAGCAGAAACAGAGCAACATAATGTTTCCTCCATTTCACCCATGCAAATGACCGATGTAGCTTCTTCTTAAAACTACAAAGTTTTAGTAAATATATCAAAGTTTCTCCAGATTCAAAAATCACCAGATTTGGACCAGTATAACACTCTAAAACCCCAATTTACAGAGACTATTCAAAACAGAGTCTCTCCTGATGCCTTTCTCCATTTAATCGGTTTGTTCCCCTCCATTTCAGTTCAACCCATCTCTTACACGAATTTAATCAAGAAAATGAACAGAAACTTACCAATTTATTTGAGAAATTTTTTGAATTCAATGATACATGAAGAACACCACCAACTCTTTCTCCTCTTTCTCTTCTCCTTTCTTCTCCTCTCCTCTCTTTCCGTTCTTTCTCTTCTTTCTCATCTTTTCTTCTCTTTTCTTTTCTTTTCTTCCTCCTTTCCTCTCTTTCTCTCCTCTCTCCACCGCCTCACTCTTTTCTCTTTTTCCTTTGTTATTTTCTACACTCTTCTAAGTGTAGTCTACGTATATATATATGTATTGCTAATTATATATATAAGTTTGTAAGTGGGTGTATATTTATATATATATATATATATAGTATTTGATATATATATTGGTAAAGATGCATATTCCACCGTCTCATTTTTCATCTTATTTGTATTTTGTTTTACTAACTTTAGTATATAGGATGTAGATATGTATACATCAAAAGAAGATTGTATTTGTTCCATCCCATCTTTACAATTCTACACTTATTTCTATTGTTCAAATTTTCACTCATCTCCAAGAATTTATCATATCAAATAAATTTTCACTTAAACACCAAATATATATAAATCATAACACCACTTATCTGTATTATTAAGCTAATAAATGGTAATTATGTATTAACTCATGAGGATGTTACAGTCTGCGCTGGCGGTATTGGTAGGAGAGGCTTTAACCTCCAAGGTGAAATGCAAGAGGGCTTGACGTTGGAAGAGAAAGAAAGAAAAGGGAAATGTCATCATAGCCACTGCTAACACCGATGGCGCCCCTACTGCCACAACTAAAAAGGGCAAACGGAAAGGGAGGGTTGAAGGTTTTCAGTTATCGAAGGCAAATGATGTCTGCATGCATTTGTTACAATGGGTGACCAAAAGCCAATTGAATTGGCTATTTTCCATTCGACAATCTTTATCAATTAATATTAGATTGATAAATACGGTAAGAATTCATCAAGAAGGTAATGTGTCTCGTTGTGCTTACCACTGATATTGAACGGGTTTCAATGTCACAATGAGATGCCCACAGACCGAAGGTTAAGCCCGTGGAGTTTTTTTTTTCGGTAACGGTAAATTTCATTAATAAAGTAACGTACAAATAGTAAAACAATCCCAGCATCAAGCGGTACCCCTGACAGGCCAGGGGATTCGCCAAAGTCGATATAATCCTCGAGAACTAATAGAGTCAGGTAAATCAATGCTAATTATCTTCTCTCATCTCATCAACACTATCCTAGCAATAGTGGAGCTCGGCCGCATACTCAGCTGAAAAACTCTTTACTTTACTTCCTGCCAAATATGATAGACAATAGCCGCTAACAAAGCTCTGTATGCCGCCTGCACAATATGTCGGCCATTCCATCTCTTCGACGCCCATGCAATATCAACTGCCCATGCTCGGTTCGACCAAGTGAAGCGAACCGTTCCCTTCAGTATTCGGATACACTGTCGAGAATAGTTGCACCGAAAGAAGAGGTGCTCATGTGTCTCCATCCCCCCGACCCACAGCACACAAACCCCTCCTAAGTGAGGTAGCCAGGTAGGGTTTATCAAAGTATAGCCATCCATAACACAAACGACCTACCTGGGTAAAAAGGCCTAAAAGGGCCCACCTGGTCCAACCCGGCACTTATATAAACCAGTGAGGAGGGAGAAAACTGCCAGTGAATCCACCAGCCAAAATTTCAGTGCCCAGTATCCATTAATCCAACCTCTCCATAGAATAGAGTCGCTGCCATTGTGAATAATCGGTAGCACGTGTAAAATTTCAATACATTCCAAATCCATGATAGGAGGCCAACTCCAATCTCCATCCACAATACCGCGAGAGTTTTGCTGCCTCCGGTATGTTCGTCCTGCCAGGGCTCTCGGAAATCGTGTGATCAAGGAGCCGAGGCTATGCCACGGGTCATGCAAAGAGAGAACGATTCCCCATCACCAATCTTGAACTCAATATAGGGAAAAAGTGTGGATCTTAATCGAAGGATCTTCCTCCAACCCCAAGAGCCCTTTCACGTCCACCGTCCATACAGATTTATGCCTCAATCGAGTATGAGCAATCCATTACCCAAATGGACGACTGGTTGTTCTGGATCACATTCCAAAGGTGGCGACTCATAAGTGCTTTGTTGAGGGCAAGGATATCCAAGATTCCTTGACCGCCTTCCTCAATCGGTTTACACACCGCACTCCATGCCACCTTTGGATATCCCACTGCTGAGTTTCCTTTCCACAAGAAGGTACGCATCTTTTTTTCCGCCTCTCTGATGACCCCTTTCGGTAATATGAAGGCCATTGCCCAGTAAACATTTAGTGACATGAGCACCGATTTGATCAATTGAAGTCTCCCCGCAAATGACAACGAATGCTTTCCCATCCTTTAATCCGACTATCAATTTTAAGGAGAAGAGGCTTACAATCCGAAATTGATAACCGCGAGGCTAAAAGAGGAAGTCCAAGGTACCTGAGGGGAAGGTGACCCTCCTGGAAATGTAGTGCTGCAAGTAGTTGTTCCCGGACATCCTGTGCTGAACGGGAGAGAATAAGCTGACTCTTTTGTGGATTGGCATGTAGCCCGGACAGTTTGGCGAACTCGTCCAGCCCATGTCTAAAACCCAAACCGAAGCCACATCAGCTTTACAGAAGAGGAGGAGGTCATCTGCAAAGCAAAGTTGGAATAATCCAAGCTCCTTGCACCGCCAATGGAAGGAGAATCCCTCATTCTGATCAATAAGTTGTAGTAACATCAACTGCAGGACCTCCATTATCAGAACGAACAAGAACGGGGACATCGGATCCCCTTGTCTTAATCCCCTGGAACCCTTGAAGAAACCGTGAGGGTTCCCATTGATGCAAACCGAGAACATAGGAGTAGTGACACACTGCTCAACCCATCCAATAAAGGTGCCCGGAAATCCAAACAGTTGTAGCACGGCACTAAGGAAATCCCATTCGACCGTGTCGTATGCCTTCCGCAAATCAACTTTCAAGGCACATCGCATTGGCAGCCCCTGTCTATTATATCCCGCGAACAACTCCTGAGCAAGGAGGATGTTATCTCCAATAGAACGGCCCGGGACAAATGCATTCTGGATGGGCTGATCAGCTTGTCTAGCACTAGTCTCAAGCGCTGTACAATTATCTTGGTAATAACTTTATAAAGGACGTTACAACAAGATATGGGACGGAAATCAGAAACCGTGGATGGAGCCCGTACCTTAGGGATGAGAGCAAGTATAGTGGTGTTGACCTGTTTCAACAGTCGACCTGTTGTAAAGAATTCCAGTATAGCCTTAATCATCTCCTCACCAATAACCGGCCAAGCTGCTTTATAGAAACCCGATGAGTATCCATCCGGGCCTGGCGCCTTATCCTCAGCAATGTCAAAAATGCGTCTTTAATTTCCTCCCGTGTAACCGATTGAACTAGCGCCTGACTCTCCTCCTGTGTTAGCACATGGTGTGCCCAAGGACGTAAATATCTCAAGTCAATGAATTCTCGCCGTCTGTCACCCCGAGCAGTCGCTGATAGAAGGAGACAAACTCATTCACTACGTCCTCTTATGTTGTGAGAGTATGGCCATCCTCATTTATTATTTGGAAAACCCGCTTTGATGCCCGTCTCATTGCCACCTTTCGGAAGAATATCCTAGAGCATTGATCTCCCCCTTTTAACCATTGGATCTTGGCTCGTTGTTGAAGCATGACCTGTTCAAGTTTCGTCGCCTTGAAGAAAACCAATTTGCAGCACTTCTCAAGGCGGAGCAATAGAGAATTATGTTTGTCTATTTGCAACAATTGCTGCACCGTGGCCAGAAATTCCGCCGCTAGTTTAACATTCACAGAAAGGTCCCCTTTCTTCTTTCTAAGTGTGCGGAAGACCGGTTTCAAAGCTCGTAGTTTCCGTGTAACAGCATACATTGATGTACCTCAATTCTGTGCCTCCAACATTCTGCACTAGAGGAATAAATTCCAATGACATCGTGAGATAATTATCAAAACGGAACATGCTTATCGTATGTTTATCAGTATCTCCTCGGAGCACAAGTGGGGAGTGATCGGAAGTCCGAGCGTTAAGACATTGATAATGCGAATTCGACCACAGTCGTAGCCAAGCATCATTAACCAGCAGTCTATCCAGACGTTTCCATAGGCTACGATCTCCTTCACTGCAATTATGCCAAGAAAAGAGTTCTCCCTGAACCGGAAGGTGAATTAATCCTGTGCCTAGGATACAATCCCGAAACTCGTTCATGGCCAGGTGAATATCTGCTGAGGCTCCACACACCTCACTCATATCCACCACTGTATTAAAGTCACCCCAACAATCCACGGCTCATCAGAAATAGAGTCAGCTAATGTCACTAAACTCTGCCATAACCTCCGTCTACTGACACTATCATTAGCACCATAAACGACAGTAGCTAAGACAGACAGATCAGCACAACGAATATTAATGCGACAGTGTATAAATTGGACATCCAAATTCAGCACATCCACATCAAGTAATTCATCATCCCATGCAATCCAAATACGGTTACCAGGCATATCATAATCAGTGAACCAAGACCATCGTGGCAAAAAGGTTTGAACACGCAGGACATTAACGGCAGAGACACGAGTTTCTAAGAGACCAAGAAAGTTTAACCTGAATCGTTTACAAGCTCCATCACTGCCACCTAATGGTCTCGCCTGTTCAGTCCTCGAACGTTCCAGAAGGCTGCATTCATTATGTCACATTTTGCAAGGGGCTTCTTATAGGACCCCGATAAGAATCACCATCATCAGTTAACAATAAAGCATCAAACGGATTATAAATGACTACCGCTTTTCCCTTGTCAATGTAACTTCTTTCGTCAATTCCAATCTCCATATCTACAGTTCCGTCCTCCTCAGGTACCGTGTGCTGGCATGTTCGGACAGCATCCTTCTCCATAGGCTTGCTAACCGTGGGTGGGGGCTGCACCAGCCGCTTCTGAACATACACCGCAACCTTCGGTTTCTCGATTTTATTAGATTCGGGACATGTAGCCATCGAATGGCCCAGTGACACACATTGTTTACACTTAGGTGGTAGCCATTCGTACTCAACATCCACCTTGCATGCCGATTCACCTCCAAGTTCGTTAGGCATCATAATAATGACATATTTTGGAAGCTTAGAACTGACGTTAAGCATAACGCATACACGAGCGAAATCCAACCTCGTACATGCACGTGTAATCGCATCGGGGTAAAGCGGTCGTCCAATTCCACTCGCCACCGTGCTCAAACCCTCTGTCGTCCAGAGTTCCACTGGCAAGTGTCGAAGTTTGATCCACACCGGGACTTCTGTGTGTTTCAGTTTTCTTAACACCATGCCCGGTTCCCACTTTTTCAACACAATTGGTTGTCCAAGATACAACCAAGGACCGCCCTCGATCACCTCCTCCATGGCCGCGACAGTTTCAAATTGGAAAAAGAAGAATCCATTCGACGTTGCGTTAACATCTCGCACACCCGGCCAAATAGAACGCACAAATTCATTAAGGTGTGGAAGTATGGCTTTTTTCCCAGAAAATATCCAACAGCGGTAGTGTTCCAGCGCTTGGATCCCGCACGTATCATGTCAATAGACGGACGAACAATAACCTCCCCATTTTGTACCGAATGTGGGATAAAATTGAGGGTTTTTCGCGATGAATTGTTAAAAGCCGCTGCGATTTTATCCTCATCAATTTTGTATGCCAAATGTGGATTCAACGGGATATTCCCAAAAAATAATTCCGGCTGCCGGTCCGCCGGAGCTCCGGCGGTCGGCGTCTGAGATCGGGACAGCGGCGCATCCAATGGAGCTGGGGCTGCTTGTTGCTGAATCTCAACCCGATTCCATGGAAGTGACGGGGCTCTAGTCTCGGCCGGCTGGACAGAGGTCGGAGGAGGAGAGCCCACCGGCGACCGGTGGTGATTGCGCCGTTCAGTCGAGGCAGGAATTCATCGGCGGGTGAATGGCGATCGTTCTCCGTCGGACAAAACGGAGGGGGAAAAGCCACCTGCGCATGCAATGTCTGAAAGCCTTCATCGCCGTCAATGGAGCTCGCCGTCAATGGCGTCGGGTTGTTGTGCAACGCCGATAATGTAGGCGACATAACGCCTTCCGAGGACACGGCAGAGGCAGACGCGGCAAACGAGGTTGCAGCCGCCAACGGCCGTCTCGAGGCCCAATGTGAAGTCAAAAGTTGCGGCGCCTCGAAAGAAGAAGTCAACGCCGCATCCGTCTCTGTCAGCGCCGCTTCAGCCGCTGTTGCAGCCGCCGACAGCTTCCTACGCGCCATGATGGTAATCGGCGCCTCGAAGCACGCGGCACCAGTCGGCAGTGCCTCGCCTTTGAGGAATCGACGAGCCGTTCGTGAAGTCTTCACCGAGAACGGAGTCAACTGCCGCGTCTGGACTGGCCGGAGTCCGCCATGTCCGACCGACTCAACCTCGCCCCCAAGCTTTTCCTGCCGCGTCTGGACTGGCCGGAGTCCGCCATGTCCGACCGACTCAACTCGCCCAAGCTTTTCCTTCCATTGATTTTTCAAGGCTTTCAACATCTCCATAGCTTCGGAATCCCCCTCATCAATAACCCGCGAAGCAAGTTCGAAAAACTCTTTGAGGTTGAAGTCCGCTTTGAGCTTCTCCATTGTCGACACACCCATCAGCCGCCGGGAGAATCGCCGGTGCGGCCACAACAGCTCCATGGCCGCCTTCTTCGAGTTCCCTTTCTTCTCCTTCATCCTCCTTGGCCGCCGGTGCAATGGAGATGGTGGAGCTAGTGTGTGTTTTTGGTGTAGTGTGTGTGAGAGAACAGAGGGAATTTTCACCCATTTGACTAACTTTTTTAAGCCCGTGGAGTTGGGTTGCGCATATGTTTGATAGTTATGAAACCAACTCCTGAGGGTCGGTCTGAAACCTTCCAAGTCGAGGACCACGAGATTGCGCTTCGAGAGTCCTATGGAGACTTGCACTAAGTACTACAGCCGTGTTTCGTTGGTAGGAGACGTAGATCGTCTGTGTAGTTTTAGTGGGTTAGTTGGCAAGGTAGTCAACTGATTGAAGTGACTCGCGGGAATTGTCATATGGAAGCCTTTTAAGGCTTGATCGGTATGATTGGGATTCCCGGTTCTGATAGTACGAGAATTAATCCTCTTACTTGAGGAATCATGGCAGTCACGTGCATACAAAGACTGTATCTTGGATATGGTGAGCGGTGGCTGTGTCGTGAGGCATGGTCATCATAAGGCTTATCCAGTGCAGTTGGAGTATGTAGCGAGGACAGTGGATTCCAAGAGAGGATCTGTCCTTGTCATTGTATGACAAAGAGTTCTCCCATGCACCTTGAGATGGTTTAGACTCTAAAAAGTCTTTGGCCAAAGTGATTGATCGATCAGGCATAGGTTTCCTAGATTGGATCAGTAGAGTAAGCGCATCTCAAATATTAAGCATAGTTGCCCAGTCAAGGATGGGAACCGACACCATTCCATGCCCTAGACTAAGGTTAGAAGACAGTTGACAGTAAGACCGTACGCGTATGGATTTGGAGCCTAAATATTCACGCCAACATTCACTTAGTATCTAGTGTCATGGACTGTTGCTAGACGGCCACCCATGGTAACTGGCCATTTTCGGTTATGAGATTATCGAAAATAATTAATTAAATTAGATTTAATTAATTCTATTGTTCACACATGCCCAAGTCTAGCTGAGGGTGAACCTAAAGAGTACACCCTACCACTATAGTGGGATGGAATTAACTTGGAATTAATTTTAGAAGAGTCGGATTAATATAATTGGATTAAATTAATCTTTGGAGAGAATAAATAATTGGATCATTTATTTAGACTAGTTCATTCGATGGATGACTTGAAATTTAATTATTTCGATTAATAAGAATTTCAAGTTTGCTAGTAAAATTAATTGGATTAATTTTTTGAGCTTGGTCCAATTATAAATTGGATTTATAAATTGAAAATTTATAAATTGAAAGAGAGAGCATGGGCTTGGATCTTTTAATTAGATTAAAAGATAAGAAGTTTAATGTTGGGCTTATGATTAAATTAATTTAATATAAAGCCATGAGACGTGGGCTTGATCCTATCGAGTTCGGTTCATTAAATACGAGCCCAAGGCCTTGGTTGGACCTTGTCTAAGTCAAGGAGGACAATTTTGGAATGTTCTTTGACTGATTTTGGTGATAAATTTTGTGCATGAGGGAGGCTAGGATTAGAATGGTTGTTTTGGAGCCTAACTAGGTTAGGACTCCTTGTATGTGTATGACTAGGTCATATATATACCTTCATTAAACCCTAGCCACACACACAACACACACTAGCCTAAAAAATCTCTGAAAATTTCGTGGCTCTCTCTCTCCCTAACATTCTCCATCCGCAGGTTTTGTCTTTTGGTGTTAGAGATCAAAAGAAAACACCAAAAGAAAAATGAAAGAAAGATCAAAACACGTTAATTCATAGCGATTGTTTTGATCTCCATTTCTTCCATGGAGATTTTGCGAGCACAAAATTTTCACATCCTTTAGTGGTGGTATGTCATTCTTGGGAGGGCCTCAAGATCGAGATCTTGTCGTGGACGGATCCAGAAATTAAAACGGAGAGGAAACAACACTTGTAGCCGTACGAGAAAAACAACAACGATAAATTTCTTTTTGCGTTTTTTGCATCTTGTTTTTCTCGGATTAATTCTATGGTCTATATGTTTTATTTTATACATTGAATGCCCGGGAAAGATCAAGGGTACACCCCTTGATCGATATTTATTTATTAGTTTATTTGCATGTTAAATCATATTTTCCAATTTTTCGCGCTTCCGCCGTGCTTCCAGGGCCGATCCGCTTCCTTCAAGTGGTATCAGAGCCCAATTGGGTGTATAGGCCTAGAATCTAACGTGTATTACGTGTTTTAGCATGTTTACTTATTTTTAATCTGCTTTGTAAGCATGTTTTTGGGATTTTCATTACATATCTAGATCTACGGTTTATATGTTTAATTTTGCTTTTAATTTTGGGTATAAGAGATTTTTTGAAATTTGGAATTTTTGGAAATTGATTATTTTCTTATTGTTTCATAAATTGCAAGAAAAAGTTTCATAAAAATTGAAAAAAAAAAAAAAAAACAAGCAGCGACAGACGCTGCCAGCCATCTAGCAGGCGTGTGCGCGCGAGCGGGAGCCCTGCGAGTACGGCCAGTCAGCGAGCCCGCTGGGGTGGACGCGACAGGCACAGCGCACTCCTGCTGCTGGGCCGATCGGCCGTCTGGATTGTTTTTTCTGATTTTTTCATTTTTTTCTACATATTTTTTGGAAATAGTTAATTTTGGTGAATTTAATTTTTAGTTGAGATTTGGTATTTCTCAAGATTAAATTACTAAAATTAATTTGAATGGATTTTCAAACAAGAATTAATTTTTGCATGGGTTGCACTTATGTTCATTATTAAGTTGCGATATTTTACATATAAATTCCTGAGATTTGATGTGTAATTAAATTTATGATATTGGATGTCATTAATTATATATTGGTTCGCATTATATTTTTGTGTGCATGTTTATTTTAAAAATAAATGTGCTATATTTGTTAATTGGATTAACATGGATGATCACGAAGCCTATTGGACCCTGTGTATGGTTTATTTTCTGTTAGGTTGGGGCCTGCATGCCTCTTATTTCTCTATCTCTTCGTTTTTAGCCTATTATGTTTAAGGCTCACTTTCTCCCTATTAATGTACTCCCCCCAACTGATGATTGGGGTTTCTTTTTTCAGTTGAGAGAGTAGAATAGGTGGAGAAGTTTTTTCTTTTACTTTTATTTTATTTTTAAATAACTGTAAAGAGCAAGCCCAGACGATGGAGGCTCATGGAGGAAGCCATGGATTGGTCCATGGAGATTCATGGAGAAGAGGCCCGAAGGATGGAGCCCACGAAGGAGATCAAGAATTAAAGAGACATACCAGGCCCATAATGTGTTAATGGGTTAAACATCTTGTAATAGCATAGGGCTACCCTTAGACTAACCATAGATCCACTGCGGGCTCAGTGGAGCGCATAGGTTTTGGGCTTGTGATCATCCAACAGGGGCATGCTAGGCTTTTCTTTTGCATGTGATGCGTTTCGTTTAAATGTATTAAATATTGGGCTGCGGCATTTATCTTACCAAAGGGGATTATCAATGAGATGATCAAGCGATTGCGTACATTTCTTTGGAAAGGTACCTCTTCCACTGGTTACCCTAAAGTGGCTTGGGAGGCTGTTGTCGACCAATTGAGGAAGGGGGACTTGGTATCAAAGACATCCTTGCACTGAACCGTGCACTGATGAGCAAACACTTATGGGCAGTCATCAAACAGAATCAGACTTCTATTTGGGTTGATTGGATCATTCAGATTTGACTGCAGGACTGCTCGATTTGGACAGTTAAGGATAACAAAGGAGCTTGGGTTGGAGGAAAATGCTATCACTTCGGCATTCTTTGGTGTCTCAGATCCATTTTTGCGTTGGAAATGGAGACTCCATTTCACTATGGCATGATCCGTGGCACCAGCTTGGATCTCTCATTTCTCGATTCCCCCGGGGACCCCAGTTAACCAATACTGGACTTCTCGACAAGCTTTCAGTGGTTATTAAGGATGGGCAGTGGAATTGGCCTATGATTACTGACATTGCATGCTTGGAAATCATTTACATGCTCCCCCCTATTTCGGAGGGCCCGGACAGAATAAGTTGGAAATCTAAGGATGGATCATTCAACACCTCGACAGCTTACGAACTCTTCCACCCACCGGGACCCAAGGTTTTCTGGTCCTCTCTGATGATGGGCCCCTTCAAAATCCCGAAGAATTGCTTTATCCTTTGGCTTGCTATCATGGGAGATTGTCTACTTTGGATAAACCATGGCTTCACCATATTGGCGGGTTTTGCATTCTGTGTCCGGATGGTGTCCCTGACACACGACCACCTTTTATTTTCATGCTCTTTTTCCCGCCGTTGCCTTGCCAGCATACGACAGCAAATCCTACTTCCATGGCCCCACTGGGATTGGCAACATTGGGTTCAATGGGCGTCATCCAGATGGCGTGGAAAGCATGTGGTTAACGCAGCTTATCGATCTTTATTGGCATCACTTGTCTACCACATCTGGCAGGAACGCAATACTAGGCACTTTCAGCAGCGTAGTCGACCACCCTCGATTGTTGGCAGTCTTGTTGTAGAGGAGATTAGACAGAGGATCATTAGTGTCCCTTTACGTAATTCTGTTTCCTCACTTGGTCTTTATAGATTATGGAAAATCCCTTGGCCTGTCAAGGGGTGTTCCAGCTGATGTTTTGTACTATTTCAGATTCTCTTCTTTTTTACATTAATGCAACTTACCTTCACCGAAAAAAAAAATATATTGAATAGATCTTCATGCAAGATATTAATTGCTCGTTATTCCATACATACCATCCACAGTAATGTAGTGAGGAAGCTAATTTCACCCATATGTGGTCTCACGAGTCGTGGCAGGTGTGGACTAAAATGAAGCTGCACTGTTATTGTGAACGAAGTGAATACGCACCCTATTTCCCTGTCTCACGAGTCATAAGGGGGCATATTGGTTGCGGAATGGTGAGAGGGTTGGATCGCAAGAGGACTCAAACAATTAGGCGCATCATATTAGCACGAACTTACCAAATATTCATTTACAAGGATCCACATAGATTGAGTTAAGGATTTTGGAGAAATTGTATTTTTTGTCCCATGCATGGCTTAGTTTCAGTACATTTTAGTCCCATTACTAATTACAAAATTTTATAAAATAGTCTCATAATTAACTCATTTCCAATTATGATCCTTTCAATTTTTATTAAGAAATTGACTGAAAAAATCATGGGGTCATGATTATTTTTTCAAAATAGAGAAAAATGATTGACCACGTAATTTTTCCATCAATCCCTTAATAAAAGTCGGTGGAGTAACTGAAAATAAAACTTTTTTAAAGTTACTGAATTATTTTTAAAAATTTCATAAAAATATGACTAAAAATATACAAGTCCTGATTTATGAGATGAAAAATACATTCTTTCAAGTAGTTTTATACACAAGTCGGCGGGTGAAAGTTAAGGGCAGGCGGCCCCCTACTATGACCCCATGATTAT
>JACGWL010000390.1:0-14313 GCA_034509725.1 Sesamum angolense
TATTCGGATCCTGCCGAGAATAGTTGCATCGAAAGAAGAGGTGCTCATGTGTCTCCATCTCCCGGACCGCAACAGCACACAAACTCCTCCTAAGTGAGATAGCCAGGGTTTATCCATCGTTGAAAGTTTATCAAGTATAGCCCATCCCATAGCACAAACGAGTACCTGGGTATCTTACAAGGGCCCTAAAAGAGGAGTGAATACCACTCAACCTTAGTTCCATGATTACGAAAATATCATAGACAGCCTTTGTAGAAAAACACCACCTCTCCAAGGATAGAGTCCGCTGCCATTGTGAATAATCGGTAGCACGTGTAAAATTTCAATACATTCCAAATCCATGATAGGAGGCCAACTCCAAATTTCCATCCACAACTAACCGCTTCGAGAGTTTTGCTGCTCCGGTATGTTCGTCCTGCCAGGGCCTCTCGGAAATCGTGTGATAAGGAGCCGAGGCTATGCCAGCGGGTCATGCCAAAGAGAGAACGATCCCCATCACAATCTTGAAACTCAATATAGGGAAGGAGTGCGGATCTTAATCGTAGGATTTCCTCCCCCCAAGAGCCTCCTTTCACGTTCCACGCGTCCATACAGATTTTATGCCGCAGTCGAGTATGAGCAATCCATTTTACCAATGGACGACTGGTTGTTCTGGATCACATTCCAAAGGTGGCGACTCATAATGCTTTGTTGAGGGCAAGGATATCCCGGATTCCTTTGACCCTCCTTCAATCGGTTTAACACACCACACTCCATGCTACCTTTGGATATCCACTGTGAGGTTCCCTTTCCATAAGAAGGTACGCATCTTTTTTTCCACCTCTCTGATGACCCTTTCGGTAGAATGAATGCCATTGCCCAGTAAACTTTTTAGTGACATGAGCACCGTTTGACCAATTGAAGTCTCCCCGCAAAGACAGCTGAATGCTTTCCCATCCTTTAATCCGACTATCAATTTTAAGGAGAAGAGGCTTACAATCCGAAATTGATAAATCGCAGAGGCTAATGAAGGAAGTCCAAGGTACCTGAGGGGAAGTGACCCTCCTGGAAATGTAGTGCTGCAAGTAGTTGTCCCCCGACATCCTGTGCTGAACGGAGAGAATAAGCTGACTCTTTGTGGATTGGCATGTAACCCGGACAGTTTGCCGAACTCATCCAGCCCGTGTCTAAATACCCGAACCGAATCCACATCAGCTTTACAGAAGAGGAGGAGGTCATCTGCAAAGCAAAGTTGGAATAATCCAAGCTCCTTGCACCGCCATGGAAGGAGAATCCCTCATTCTGATCAATAGTTGAAGTAACTCAACTGCAGGACTCCATTATCAGAACGAACAAGAACGGGGACATCGGATCCCCTTGTCTTAACCCCTGGAACCCTTGAAGAAACCGTGAGGGTTCCCATTGATGCATACGAGAACATTGGAGTAGTGACACACTCCTCAACCCATCCAATAAAGGTGCCCGGAAATCCAAACAGTTGTAGCACGGCACTAAGGAAATCCCATTCGACCGTGTCGTATGCCTTCCGCAAATCAACCTTCAAGGCACATGCTCATTGGAAGCCCCTGTCTATTATATCCGCGAACAACTCCTGAGCAGGAGGATTTATCTCCAATAGAACGGCCCGGACAAATGCATTCTGGGATGGGCTGATCAGCTTGTCTAACACAAGTCTCAGCGCTGTAACATTATCTTGGTAATAACTTATAAAGTACGTTACAACAGAGATATGGGACGAAAATCGAAACCGTGGATTGGAGCCCGTACCTTAGGGATGAGAGCAAGTATAGTGGTGTTGACCTGTTTCAACAGTCGACCTGTTGTAAAGAATTCCAGTATAGCCTTAATCATCTCCTCACCAATAACCGGCCAAGCTGATTTATAGAAACCCGATGAGTATCCATCCGGGCCTGGCGCCTTATCCTCAGCAAATGTCAAAGATGCGTCTTTAATTTCCCGCGTGTAATTGATTGAACTAGCGCCTGACTCTCCTCCTGTGTTAGCACATGGCGTGCCAAGGACGTAGATATCTCAAGTCATGAATCTCGCCTTCTGTCACCCCTAGCAGTCGCTGATAGAATGAGACGAACTCATTCACTACGTCCTCCTGTGTTGTAAGAGTAATGGCCATCCTCATTTATAATTTGAAAACCCGCTTGGATGCCCGTCTCATAGCCACCTTTCGGAAGAATATCCGAGAGCATTGATCCCCCCTTTTAGCCATTGGATCTTGGCTCGTTGTTGAAGCATGACCTGTTCAAGTTTTCGTCGCCTTGAAGAAAACCAATTTGCAGCACTTCTCAAAGGCGGAGCAATAGAGAGTTATGTCTGTCAATTTGCAACAATTGCTGCACCGTGGCCAGAAAATCTGCCGCTAGTTTTAACATTCACGGAAAGGTCCCCTTTCTTCTTTCTAAGTGTGCGGAAAAACCGGTTTCAAAGCTCGTAGTTTCCTTGTAACAGCATACAGTGATGTACCCTCAATTCTGTGCCTCCATACTTTCTGCACTAGAGAAAATTCCGATGACATCGTGAGGTAATTATCAAAACGGAACATACTTACCGTATGTTTATCAGTATCTCCTCGGAGCACAAGTGGGGAGTGATCAGAAGTCAGCATTAAAGACATTGATAATGCGAATTCGGCCACAGTCGTAGCCAAGCATCATTAACCAGCAGTCTATCCAGACGTTTCCAAAGGCTACGATCTCCTTCACTGCAATTATGCCAAGAAAAGAGTTCTCCCTGAACCGGTAGGTGAATTAATCCCTGTGCCTAGGATACAATCCCGGAACTCGTTAATGGCCAGGTGAATATCTTGCTGAGGCTCCACACACCTCACTCATATCCACCACTGTATTAAAGTCACCTCCAACAATCCACGGCTCATCAGAAATAGGTCAAATTTCATCATATTCGGAGACAGTTTTTATTTCTGCTGTTTTGTACGGTTTTATTAAAGAAAGTTTGCTTACCTATTTTACTAACTTGTAGTTATTATTTCACTTAGCAAATTTCCACGCACTATTATGGGTTAGACCTACCTCTGAGTGAAGTTTCGTCAGATTCGGAGACAGTTTTTATTTCAACGATTTTGCACGATTTTATTAAAAAAAGTCTACCTCTGGCACAAGTTTTGTCAGTTTTCGGAGACAGTTTTTCTTTCAGCTGTTTTGCACGGTTTCATTAAAGAAAGTTTGCTTACCTATCTACCTAACTCCTAGTTATTATTTCACTTAGCAAATTTAACACGCACTATTATGGGTTAAGACCTATACCTCTGGGTCAAGTTTCGTCAGATTCGGAGCCAGTTTTTA
The DNA here is from genome assembly GCA_034509725.1 of Sesamum angolense. Taxonomy (NCBI): domain Eukaryota; kingdom Viridiplantae; phylum Streptophyta; class Magnoliopsida; order Lamiales; family Pedaliaceae; genus Sesamum; species Sesamum angolense. The sequence goes on from JACGWL010000390.1 coordinate 3,318, forward strand.
TTTCAGCTGTTTTGCACGGTTTTATTAAAGAAAGTTTGCTTACCTATCTTACGAACTTGTAGTTATTATTTCACTTGCAAATTTAGCACGCACTATTATGGTTAACACCTTCCTGTGGTCAAGTTTCGTCAGATTCGAAGACAGTTTTTATATCAGCTATTTTGCACGGTTTTAATAAAGAAAGTTTGCTTACTATTTTACTAACTTGTAGTTATTATTTCACTTAGCAAATTTACCACACACTATTATGGGTTAAGACCTACCTCTGGGTCAAGTTTCATGAGATTCGTGACGGTTTTTATTTCAGCTGTTTTACACGGTTTTATTAAAGAAAAGTTTGCTTACCTACTTTACTAACTTGTAGTTATTATTTCACTCAGCAAATTTACCACACACTATTATGGGTTAAGACTTACCTTTTGAGTGAGTTTCGTTAGATTCGGAGACAGTTTTTATTTCAGCAATTTTGCACGGTTTTATTAAAAAAAGTTTGTTTGCCTAATATACTAAGATTTATTCAGCAAATTCACCATGGAGTATTATGGGTTAAGATTTACATCTGGGTGAAGTTTCGTCAGATTCGGAAACAGTTTTTATCAATTATTTTGGACGATTATATTAAAGAAAGTTTACTTACCTATTTTACTAATTTGTAGTTATTATTTCACTTAGCAAATTTACCACAAACTATTATGGTTTAAGACCTACCTCTGGGTCGAATTTGTCATATTCGGAGACAGTTTTTATTTCAGCTGTTTTGCAAGGTTTACTAAAGAAAGTTTGCTTACCTATTTTACTAACTTGTAGTTATTATTTCACTTAGCAAATTTACCACGCACTATTTTGGGTTAAGACCTACCTCTAAGTGAAGTTTCGTCAGATTCACAGACAGTTTTTCTTTCCGCGATTTTGCACGGTTTTATTAAAAATGGTTTGTTTACCTAATTTATTAACTTGTAGTTATTATTTCACTTAGCAAATTCACCACGGAGTATTATGGGTTAAGACCTACCTCTAGCTCAAGTTTCGTTAGATTCGGAGATAGTTTTATATCAGCAATTTTGCACGGTTTTATGAAAGAAAGTTTGCTTACCTATTTTTCTAACTTGTAGTTATTATTTCACCTAGCAAATTTACTACGCACTATTTTGGGTTAAGACCTACCTCTGAGTCAAGTTTCGTCAGATTCCGGGACAGTTTTTATTTTCGCGATTTTGCACGGTTTTAGTAAAAAGGTTTGTTTACCTATTTTACTAACTTGTATTTATTATTTCACTTAGCAAATTCACCACGGAGTATTATGGGTTAAGATCTATATCTGGGTGAAGTTTCGTCAGATTCGGAAACAGTTTTTATATCAGCTATTTTGCACGATTTTATTAAAGAAAGTTTGCTTACATATTTTACTAATTTATATTTATTATTTCACTTAGCAAATTTACCACACACTATTATGGGTTAAGACCTTCTTCTGGGTCAAATTTCATCATATTCGGAGACAGTTTTTATTTCAGCTGTTTTGCACGGTTTCATTAAATAAAGTTTGCTTACCTATTTTTACTAACTCGTAGTTATTAATTCACTTAGCAAATTTACCACACACTATTATGGGTTAAGACCTACCTCTGGGTCAAGTTTCATTAGATTCAGAAACAATTTTTATTTCAGCTGTTCTGCACGATTTTATTAAAGAAAGTTTGCTTACCTATTTTTACTAACTTGTAGTTATTATTCCCCTTAGCAAATTTACCACGCACTATTATGGTTAAGACCTACCTGTGGGTCAAGTTTCGTCAGATTCGGAGACAATTTTTACTTCAGTTTTTGCACAATTTTATTAAAGATAGTTTGCTTACCTATTTGTCTAACTTGTAGTTATTATTTCACTTAGCAAATTTACCATGCACTATTATGGGTTAAGACCTACCTGTGGGTTAAGTTTCGTCAGATTCAGAGACAGTTTTTATTTCAGGTATCTAGCACGGTTTTATTAAAGAAAGTTTGCTTACCTATTTTACTAACTCGTAGATATTATTTCACTTAGCAAATTTACCATGGAGTATTATGGGTTAAGATCTACATCTTGGTGAAGTTTCGTCAGATTCGGAAACAGTTTTTATATCAGCAGTTTTGCACGGTTTTATTAAAGATAGTTTGCTTACCTTTTTACTAACTTGTAGTTATTATTTCACTTAGCAAATTTACCATGCAGTACTTTGGGTTAAGACCTACCCGTGGGTCAAGTTTCGTCAGATTCAGAGACAGTTTTTATTTCAGTTATTTAGGACGGTTTTATTAAAGAAAGTTTGCTTACCTATTTTACTAACTTGTAGATATTATTTCACTTAGCAAATTCTCCATGGAGTATTATGGGTTAAGACCTACCTCTGAGTGAAGTATCGTCAGATTCGGAAACCGTTTTTATATCAGCTTTTTGCACGGTTTTATTAAAGAAAGTTTGCTTACCTATTTTACTAATTTATAGTTATTATTTCACTTAGCAAAATTATCACACACTATTATGGTTAAGACCTACCTCTGGGTCAAATTTCATCATATTCGGAGACAGTTTTTTTTTTTTCGGTGAAGGTAAGTTGCATTACTGTAAAGAACTGAAAAAGTACAGACAAATCAGTTGGGAAACACCTTGACAGGCCAAGGGATTTTCCATAGTCGGTACAAACCGAGTGTGCTAACAGACTGTCGTAATTGAACGCTAATGATCCTTTGTCTGAGCTCTTCAACCACAAGATTTCCCACAATCGAGGTTGTCCGACTACGATGCTGGAACCATCGCGAATTACGTTCCTGCCAGATGTGATAGACTAATGAGGCCAGTAAGGATCGGAATGCTTCATTAACAACATGCTTTCCACACCATCTGGATGACGCCCAGTGAATTCCACGTTGCCAATGACGGTGGGGCCAAAGAAATGCTATCTGCTGTCGTATTATGGTAAGACATCGGCGGGAAAATGAGCATGTAAAGAAAAGGTGGTCGTGTGTCTCTTGGACTCCATCCGGGCACAAAATGCAGTTATTTTCTGTGTGGTGGAGCCATGGTTTATCCAATGTGGACAATCTCCCCAGGATAGCAAGCCAAAGGATAAAGCAGTTCTTAGGGATCTTGAAGGGACCTAACAAAAGTGAAGACCAGACAACCTTGGGACCCGGCGGGCGGAAAAGGTCATAAGCTGTCGAAGTGTTGAAGGAGCCATTATTAGATTTCCAACTGATTCTGTCCTGGCCCTCTGTAATATGGTTCCGCATGTGGGTGATTTCCAAGCATGCAATATCAGTAATCAATGGCCAATTCCACTGTCCATCCTTTATGACCACGGAAAGCTTATCGAGAGGTTGAGTATTAGTCATCTGAGGTCCCCGGGGGAATTGACCGATGAGAGGTCCAAGTGTGTGCCACGGATTATGCCAAAGCAAGAAAGTAGTACCATCCCCAATACGAAAATGGATATGAGATAACAATGTATGTCTAAGTGTGAGCATTTTCCGCCAACCCCAAGCTCTTTGTTATCTTAGCTGTCCAAATTGAACATTCCCGAAGTCGAACCTGGTAGATCCAATCAACCCAAATGGATGTCCGATCCTGCTTGATGACTGCCCACAGGTGTTTGCTCATCAGCGCATGGTTGAGGGCAAAGATGTCTTTGATACCTTGGCCACCTTCCTCGATTGGTCGGCAAACAACCTCCCAAGCCACTTTCGGGTAGCCATTGGAGGAGGTTCCTTTCCAAAGAAATGAACGCAATCGCTTAATCATCTCATTAATAATTCCCTTAGGCAAAATAAATGCCATAGCCCAGTAAACCTCCAAGGAAACCAAGACAGATTTGATAAGCTGCACCGACCTGCAAAGGAGAGCTGGACTCCCTCCCATCCCTTAATGCGGCTGTCAATTTTCTGTAACAATGGTTGACAATCTGCGATAGAGAGCCGTGCTGAAATAAGTGGTAGCCCAAAGTACCTAACAGGTAGGTGGCCTTCCTGAAACCCCAGTGTCTCAAGTAGTGAATCCCGGAGTCTAGAAGCCGCCTTGTAAATAATCAATTGGCTCTTCTGGGGGTTAGTGTGTAAGCCAGACAGTGATGCAAACAAGTCAAGTCCCCGGCGGAAGAGACTCACCGATTGCACATCCGCCTTACATAGTAGGAGAAGGTCATCCGCAAAAGACAATTGGAACAATTTCAGTTCCGTGCACACCAATGATAAAGAAATTGTCCATCCTGATCAATAAACTGCTGCAAGATCATCTGCAGGACTTCCATGACAAGAAAAAAGAGGTACGGGGACATGGGATCCCCCTGCCTGAGTCCTCGTGCCCCCGGCAAAAATCCATGCACCCCACCATTCACAACCACCGAATAATGGGCAGAGGTAACGCATTCCTCAATCCATCTGGAAAAGACAAGTAGCAAAAAGAAAGTCCCATTCTACTGTGTCATAAGCTTTCCTAAGATCAACTTTCAAAGCACATCTAGGCGGGAGTCGACACTGATTAATCCAGAAAAAGTTCTTGGGCCAGTAGCACGTTATCACTAATCAATCTACCCGGGACAAAGGCGTTCTGCGAGGGGCTAATAAGCAAATCGAGAATTTCTCGAAACCGGCACACAAGAATCTTGGAAATAACTTTGTAAACGACATTACAACAAGAAATAGGCCTAAAATCAGCAACTGAATGCGGAGTTCGTACCTTAGGTATCAGTGTGAGTACGGTAGCATTCACTTGTTTTAATAGTTTGCCTGTAGTAAAGAAATCCATGATAGCCTTTGAGATCTCCTCCCCCACGATAGGCCAGGCTGCTTTATAAAAACCTGAGAAAAACCATCTGGCCCTGGTGCTTTGTCCTCCTCAATGTCAAACATAGCTTTTTTAACATCATCAACAGTAACTGGACGGATAAGAGCATAAGCTTCCTCCTCCGTGAGAATGTGCCTAGCCCAAGGGCGTAGATAGTGGAGGTCAAGGACCCTCTCTGTTCGATCCCACCCAACAAATCTTGGAAATAAGTCACAAAGACATTGTTAATGATGGTGGATCTGTTTGAACAAGGCCATCACTGTCTGAGATCTGGAAAAGACGCTTATTAGCCCTCCTGGTAGCCACTCGTCTGAAGAAAACCTTGGAGCATTGGTCACCACCTTTCAACCATTGAAGCTTCGCTCTTTGTCGTAACATGACATGTTCAAGTTGTGTTGCTTTCAGATAGACCAACCTGCAGCAGTTCTCAAGTTGCAATAAGAGAGAATTGTGCCTATCAGCCTGGAGCAGTTTCTGAGCAATCTCCAGGAATCCTGCTGCAAGTTTAACATTCATCGCCAAATCACCTTTTTTCCGTCGTTGTTGACGGAACACCGGCTTAAGGGCTTTAAGTTTACGAGTGACTGAATACATTGGTGTACCGAACACTGGGTACTGCCATATATTGTGAACAGATGCAAGAAACCCCTGTGATAATGCAAGATAATTATCAAACCTAAACATACTGACCTGTACGTCCAGGCTGTCACCCTTCAGCACCAACGGCGAGTGATCAGAGGTACGTGGTGTAAGGCAGGTGCAGAAAAGATTCGGCCATCGCTCCAGCCATGCATCATTAACAAACATGCAGTCCAGTCTCTTCCAAAGGTTCCTTCCATCTGTACTACAATTGTGCCATGAAAATCGTTCTCCTTACATAGGAAGGGATATAAGGCCTGTCTGAATAATGCAGTCATTAAATTCATGCATAGCCACCCGAATATCTCCAGAGGCTCCACTAACCTCACTCATATCTAAAACAGCATTAAAGTCTCCTCCAACCAACCAAGGCAATTGACTGACACAGCCAGCTCAGTAAGCCCCTGCCAAAGCTCACGACGTGCACTGACTTCATTGGCACCATAAACGACCGTAAGGAAAATGGGTTCATGCATGTCGTGCTTAAGCACCTGACAATGGACGAATTGGGATCCAATATTAAGAATATCAACATCGATAATGTCATCATTCCAAGCAATCCAAATACGATTACCAGGACCAGAATAATCTGTAAACCACCGCCATCAAGGTAGTAAACCCGCATGCACCCGACTTATATTTGATGGCATAACCCTAGTTTCCAATAATGCGATAAAGTGTATCCTGAATTCGGAGATGAGGTCTCGAACGGCGGCCTGATGATCCCTCCTGTTTAGGCCCCGAACATTCCAAATCGCTGTATTCAACATGGAGAAACATCCGAGGGGCTGCATGTGTTAGAACCCCTTATCAACTCATCTGCATCTTCGTCAGCATCTCGTAATATATCAAAAGCATTATATGTAGCTATTTGCTTACCCTTATCCGTCTTCTTGTGTGGCAGTTCATTACTCATCATGTCATCTTTATCCACGGGTTGGTCAAAAACCGGATCCAGATTCGGGATCGGATCACCAGTCCTCGGTGCCGGGCAGGTATTTGGTTTCTCCTCACATAAACCGAAATTGCAGGCTTCATCGGTTTAGTCAGAGGGCACTCCTTAGTAGCATGACCCAAACTGGTACAGTTCGTGCATTTTGGGGTAGCCATTCGTACTCCACATCCACCTTGCATGCCGACTCGCCCCCATATTCGTTAGGCATCATAATGACAATATGTTTTGGCAATTTCGAGTTGACGTTAAGCATGACGCATACATGAGCAAAATCCAATCTCGTGCATGCTCTAGTGATCGCATCCGGGTAGAGCGGCCTACCAATTCCACTTGCCACTGTACTCAGCCCATCAGTTGTCCACAATTCCACCGGCAGATGTCTTAATTTGATCCACACCGGGACCTCCGTGTGTTTCAACTTGCGCAGAACCATACCCGGCTCCCATTTTTGCAGAACAATCGGCTGTCCAAGGTAAAGCCAAGGCCCTCCCTCAAGAACTTCTTCCATAGCCGCCATTATTTTGAATTGAAAAAAGAAGAATCCATTCGACGTTGCCTTAACATCCTGGACGGCCGGCCAAATTGAACGCACAAAATCATTAAGATGATGGAAATATGGCCTCTTACCAAGGAAATATCCGACAGCAGTAGTGTTCCAGCGATTAGATCCCTCACGGATCATATCAATTGTTGGCCTCACAAGAACTTCCCCGTTTTGCTCCGATGGTGGGATGTATGTGAGTGTTTTACGTGATGAATTATGGAATGCAGTTGCAATTTTATCCTAAAAAACATAGAGATCCGAGCAAGGTTTAAGAGGAATGTTACCGATCAAAATTTCCGATGGAGAAGTCGCCGGAGCAGACCCGATCGATGGCGGCTGTGGCAATGTGGCCCACAAGCCCGACGGCTACAAATGATTAGCCGTGGCCGCAGGTTGCTTTGGTGGTGTAGTCCAAAACCGCGGCGAAGAAATCAAAATTTCCGGCAAGGTCGCCTATGCAATTCCGGCCGTCGCATTTCCCGAAATTGGTGCAATCAGTGGCTGATTAAGGGACGAGTTCATCACTGCCATTTCTGTGGAGGTCATCGGCGGGGCAGCCCCATACCGAGGCGGATTAATGTCTTCAGGCGACGTTAGGGGCAAAACCATCGCCGGAGGTGATGAGGACCCTCCCTCTCCGACGACGATGGCTGATGGTGGCCGTGGATCCATCGTCGGAACCCAAGGCGCCGCCAACGGGCTCGGGGAAGTCGCAAGGTTCATGGAGGCTGAAAAATTCAACACCGCGGCGGCTAGCCGCTCAACGTTCGAAAGGGGACAGGCGTCGTTCGAGGAGTGGGCGGCCATTCTAAGGGTGGGCGCCGCCCTAGGGTTCAACAAAACCCTAGCCACCCTAGCCAACTCGGTGCCCAAGTATGTCGGCGGCCCAAGACATGCAGCCGTTCCTTGAATGAAGAGCTCGTCCTTTCCCAAGCAAGATGTCGGCGGCTCTAGATGTGTAGCCGCACCTAGGAGATTGGGTTTGCGGCTCCCAAGTCCTTTGTCGGCGGCTCGAGACGTGTAGCCGCTCCTTGGGTGATGCACAATTCAGCTTGAGGCGGCTCGAGATGCATGGACCGAGGAGCTCCGTTTTCCAATGCCGGCGGCCACGTTGACCGAGGAACAGCCATGCCTTGGAGGATGAGCGCTTGTTGCTCGGGAGTTGGCAATCTTGGGAAGCATCGCGCCGGCCGTGAAACCAACGGGGCAGTGATTGTCAATGGTTGAGATGGTCGGAATCCGCCAAGACCGGCGGCACCGTTCGAATCGATTTCTCCAAATTTCTCCGACCAACGCCTTTTCAAGTTCAGCAAAGCGGCCATGGAGTCGGCGTCCCCTTCGTCGATCACCCTCGAAGCAAGTTGTAGAAATTCCGAAAAGTTGAAATCTTTTGATTTTTTTCATTAATCGGTACAGATTGCTCCGCCGCCGGTTTTGATGCCGGAACCGAGTCAGCTCCATCTTCGCCGTCAGCCTGGTCTCCATCGGCGCCGGAGTCCGCCATGGCAGCCATGCACGAGGTTGCATGAGAAGAAGAAGGATTAGTGTGTGTAGAAAGTGTAGTGTGTGAGAGAGAACAGAGAGAATTTTCTTCCATTTCCTTTCGGAGACAGGCAAGCAAGCTTTTTCGGACAGTTTTTATTTATGCTGTTTTGCACGGTTTTATTAAAGAAAGTTCGCTTACCTATTTTACTAACTTGTAGTTATTATTTCACTTAGCAAATTACCACGCACTATTATAGGTTAAGACCTACCTCTGAGTGAAGTTTCGTCAGATTCGGAGACAGTTTTTATTTCAGCGATTTGCACGATTTTATTAAAAAAAAAATTTCCTTACCTAATTTACTAACTTGTAGTTATTTCCACTTAGCAAATTTACCACGGAGTATTATGGGATAAGACCTACCTCTGGCTCAAGTTTTGTCAGTTTCGGAGACAGTTTTTCTTTCAGCTGTTTTGCACGGTTTCATTAAAGAAAGTTTGCTTACCTATCTTACTACTTGTAGTTATTATTCACTTAGCAAATTTACCACGCACTATTATGGTTAAGACCTACCTCTGGGTCAAGTTTCGTCAGATTCGGAGCCAGTTTTTATTTCAGCTGTTTTGCACGGTTTTATTAAAGAAAGTTTGCTTTCCTATCTTACTAACTTGTAGTAATTATTTCACTTTGCAAATTTAGCACGCACTATTATGGGTTAACACCTACCTGGGTCAAGTTTCGTCAGATTGGAAGACAGTTTTTTTTTTCTTTTTTTCGGTGAAGGTAAGTTGCATTACTGTAAAAGAACAAAAAAGTACAAACAAATCAGTTGGAAAACCCCTCGACAGGCCAAGGGATTTTCCATAATCGGTACAAACCTAGTGTGCTAACAGACTGCCGTAACTGAACGCTAATGATCCTTTGTCTGAGCTCTTCAACACAAGATTTCCCACAATCGAGGGTGTCCAACTACGTTGCTGGAACCGTCTCGAATTGCATTCCTGCCAGATGTGATAGACTAATGAGGCTAGTAAAGATCGGAATGCTGCATTAACCACATGCTTTCCACGCCATCTGGATGACGCCCACTGAATTCCATGTTGCCAATGACGGGGGCCAAAGAAATGGTATCTGCTGTCGGATAGTGGCAAGACATCGGCGGGAATAGGAGCATGTAAAGAAAAGGTGATCGTGTGTCTCTGGGACTCCATCTGGACACAAAATGCAGTTACTGTCTGTGTGGTGAAGCCATGGTTTATCCAATGTGGACAATCTCCCCATGATAGCAAGCCAAAGAATAAAGCAGTTCTTTGGGATCTTGAAGGGACCAAGCAAAAGTGAAGACCAGACAACCTTGGGACCCGGCGGGCGGAAAAGGTCATAAGCTGTCGAAGTGTTGAAGGAGCCATCTTTAGATTTCCAACTGATTCTGTCATGGCCTCCGAAATAGGGAAAAGCATGTGAGTGATTTCCAAGCATGCAATATCAGTAATCATTGGCCAATTCCACTGACCATCCTCCATGACCACAGAAAGCTTATCGAGAGATCCAGTATTGGTCATCTGAGGTCCCCGGGGGAATTGAATGATGAGAGGTCCCAGTGTGTGCCACGGATCATGCCAAAGCGAGAAAGAAGTACCATCCCCAAACGAAAATGGATATGTGACAACAATGTAAGTCTAAGTGTAAGCATTTTCCGCCAACCCCAAGCTCCTTTGTTATCCTTAGCTGTCCAAATTGAACAGTCCCGAAGTCGAACCTGGAAGATCCAATCAACCCAAATAGATGTCCGATCCTGCTTGATGACTGCCCACAGGTGTTTGCTCATCAGCGCACGGTTGAGGGCAAAGATGTCTTTGATACCTTGGCCACCTTCCTCGATTGGTCGGCAAACAACCTCCCAAGCCACTTTCGGGTAACCACTGGATGATGTACCTTTCCAAAGAAAGGTACGCAATCGCTTAATCATCTCTTTAATAATCCCCTTTGGCAAATAAATGCCATAGCCCAGTAAACCTCCAAGGAAACCAAAACAGATTTGATAAGCTGCACCCGACCTGCAAAGGAGAGCTGGACTCCCTCCCATCCCTTGATGCGGCTGTCAATTTTCTGTAACAATGGTTGACAATCTGCTATAGACAGCCGTGCTGAAATAAGTGGTAGACCAAGGTACCTGACAGGTAGGTGCCTTCCTGAAATCCCAGTTTCTCAAGCAATGAATCCCGGAGTCTAGAAGCCGCCTTGGAAATAATCAATTGGCTCTTCTGGGGGTTAGTGTGTAAGCCCGACAGTGATGCAAACAAGTCAAGTCCCCGGCATAAGAGACTCGCCGATGCCACATCCGCCTTACAGAGGAGGAGAAGGTCATCCGCAAAAGACAATTGGAACAATTTCAGTTTCGTACACCTCCAATGATAAAGAAATTGACCATCCTGATCGATAAACTGCTGCAAGATCATCTGCAGGACTTCCATTACAAGAACAAAGATGTACGGGGACATGGGATCACGTTGCCTGAGTCCTCGTGCCCGCAAAAAACCATGCACCCACACTCAC
>JACGWL010000393.1:0-15088 GCA_034509725.1 Sesamum angolense
TGCTTTGCAGATGACCTCCTCCTCTTCTGCCAAGCGGATGTGGCTTCGGTTCGGGTATTTAGACACGGGCTGGCGAATTCGCCAAACTATCCGGGCTACATGCTAATCCACAAAAGAGTCAGCTTATTCTCTCCGTTCAGCACAGGATGTCCGGGAACAACTACTTGCAGCACTACATTTCCAGGAGGGTCACCTTCCCCTCAGGTACCTTGGACTTCCTCTATTAGCCTCGCGGTTATCAATTTCGGATTGTAAGCCTCTTCTCCTTAAAATTGATAGTCGGATTAAAGGATGGGAAAGCATTCAGTTGTCCTTTGCGGGGAGACTTCAATTAATCAAATCGGTGCTCATGTCACTAAATGTTTACTGGGCAATGGCCTTCATACTACCGAAAGGGTGATCAGAGAGGTGGAAAAAAAGATGCGTTCCTTCTTGAGGAAAGGAAACTCAGCAGTGGGATATCCAAAGGTGGCATGGAGTGTGGTGTGCAGACCGATAGAGGAAGGCGGTCAAGGAATCCGGAATATCCTTGCCCTCAACAAAGCACTTATGAGTCGCCACCTTTGGAATGTGATCCAGAACAACCAGTCGTCCATTTGGGTTAAATGGATTGCTCATACTCGACTGCGACATAAATCTGTTGGACGGTGGACGTGAAAGGAGGCTCTTGGGTTGGAGGAAGATCCTACGATTAAGATCCGCACTTCTTCCCAATATTGAGTTCAAGATTGGTGATGGGGAATCGTTCTCTTTGGCATGACCCATGGCATAGCCTCGGCTCCTTGATCACACGATTTCCGAGAGGCCCTGGCAGGACGAACATACCGGAGGCAGCAAAACTCTCCGAGGTACTTGTGGATGGAGATTGGAGCTGGCCTCCTATCACGGATTTGGAATGTACTGAAATTTTACACGTGTTACCGATTATTCACAATGGCAGCGACTCTATTCTATGGAGAGGTGGCGGTTTTCTACAAAGGCTATCTATGATATTTTCCGTAATCATGGACCTAAGGTAGGGTGGCATTCACTACTTTTAGGCCCTTGTAAGATACCCAGGTACTCGTTTGTGTTTATGGATGGCTATACTTGATAAACTTTCGACGATGGATAAACTTGGCTATCTCACTTAGGAGGGGTTTGTGTGCTGTGCGGTCGGGAGATGGAGACACATGAGCACCTCTTCTTTCGGTGCAACTATTTCTCGGCAGTGTATCCGAATACTAAAGGGAATAGTTCGCTTCACTTGGCCGAAACCGAGCATGGGCAGTTGATATTGCATGGGCGTCGAAGAGATGGAATGGCCGACATATTGTGCAGGCGGCATACAGAGCTTTGTTCGGCTATTGTCTATCATATTTGGCAGGAACGTAATAGAAGAGTTTTTTCAGCAGAGTATGCGGCCGAGCTCCACTATTGCTAGGATAGTGGTTGATGAGATGAGGCAGAAGATAATTAGCATTGATTTACCTGACTCTGTTAGTTCTCGAGGATTATATCGACTTTGGCGAATCCCCTGGCCTGTCAGGGGTACCGCTTGATGCTTGATGCTTGGATTTTTGTACTTTTGTACGTCACTTTATTAATGAAATTTACCGTTACCGAAAAAAAAAAAAAAACTTTTAAGGCACATCTAGGAGGGAGCCGACATTGGTTATATCCAGAAAAGAGTTCTTGAGCCAAAAGGACATTATCACTTATCAATCTACCCGGGACAAATGCATTTTGAGATGGGCTAAAGAGATGGTCCAGAATCTCTCTGATTCTGCTCACAAGGATCTTGGTAATAACTTTGTAAATAACATTGCAATAAGATATAGGCCTGAATTCTGCAACCGACTGAGGGTTTCGTACCTTAGAATCAATGTGAGCAGTGTAGCATTCAATTGTTTCAAGATCGGCCCATCTTGAAGAAGTCCCTGATGGCTTTCGACACCTCTTCCCCCCACTGGCCAGGCAGCTTTAAAGAAACCCGAGGAGAAACTGTCCGGCCCTGGGGCTTTGTCCTCCTCAATATCAAAGAAGGTTGTTTTAACCTCATCACTGGTAACAGGACGAATAATAGTTCGAGCCTCATCGTCCGTGAGAATGTGCCGAGCCCAGGGGCGTAAATACTGAAGATCCATGGCCCTATCTGTCCGGTCACCACCCAACAAACCCTAGAAAAAATCCAAAAAGATACTACTAATAATGGTGGGTCTGTTTGTTCATTGCCATTGTCATCAGAAATCTGGAAAACCCGCTTGTTAGCTCTCCTAGTGGCCACACGTCGGAAGAAAAACCCTGGAGCATTGGTCTCCACCTTTCAGCCTTTGCATCTTCGCTCTCTGTCGCAGCATAACCTGTTCAAGCTTAGAAGCTTTGAGATAAACAAGCCTGCAGCAGTGCTCCAAAAGCAAAAGAAGAGAATTGTGCCTGTCAAGCTGTAGAATGTTTTGAGCGACCTCCAAGAAATCTGCCGCCAGCTTGACATTCATTGCCAGGTCCCCTTACACCTTCTTTGTTGCCGGAAAACCGGCTTAAGAGCTTTTAATTTTCGAGTTACTGAATACATATGAGTACCAACAATAGGGTGCCCCAAATAGAATGAACAGATTCAAGGAACCCAGGGGATAATGCATGATAGTTATCAAAGCAGAACAAACTCACCTGCAAATTACGACAGTCCCCTTTCAACACCAACGGTGAGTGATCGGATGTACGAGGTGTGAGGCATGAATAATACATGTTTGGCCATCTATCCGTCCAAACATCATTAGCTAGTAATCGATCCAGTCTCTTCCAAAGACTCCGGCCATCCAAGCTACAGTTATGCCAAGTGAAACGTTCACCTTGCATAGGAAGAGAAAAGGAGGCCAGTCTGGAGTATACACTCATTAAACTCGTTCACGGCCAGTCGAATGTCCCTAGAGGCTCCAAACCTCACTCATATCCAAAACCGCATTAAAATCACCTCCCACCAGCCATGGCTCGTTGCCAACTGTCTCAGCCAATTCATTAAGCCCCTGCCATAAATCTCGCCGTTACTAACTTCATTTGCACCATAAACCACCGTAATCAAAATTATCTCATGCAATTAATGGAAATGAACACAACAATGAACATATTGAGAATCCACATTAAGAATCGACATCAATAAGATCATCATTCCATGCAATCCAAATACAATTACCCAGTCCCGCATAATCCATAAAACCATTGCCATCTAGCTAAAACTCCTGATTGGATACGTGTGGCATTAGAATGCAAAACCCTAGTTTCAAGTAAAGCGATAAAGTGTAACCTGAACTCATTAACAAGATCTCGAACTGCCAGTTGGTGGTCCCTCCTGTTCAGGCCCCGAACATTCCAAATCGCTGTATTTAACATGGGGAAACATCTGAGGGGCTGCATGTGTTAGGACCCCTTGATAATACGTCTGCATCATCATCAGTTTCCCGCAGTATATCGAAAGCATTAAGAAGAACAATATCCTTACCCTTATCCCTGCCATTTTCCGTCATATCCTCCCTACCCCTGTCGACCTCAATTTCAGGTTGGATTTCTTTCGGACTCGGATCGACCTGGATTTGTTCACTCTTCTTCAGTTCAGGTGCAGCCTGTTTGGGGGCATGGATATCCTAACATATAACGAAACCGCGGGTTTCGTTGGTTTGGAAAGAGGGCATTCCTTCAAACTATGACCCAGGCTTGAGCAACCAGTGCATTTAGGTGGAAGCCATTCATACTCAACGTCCACCTTGCACACCGATTCACCTCCAAGTTCATTAGGCATCATAATGACGACATGTTTTGGGAGCTCCGAACTGATGTGAAGCATAACGCATACACGAGCGAAATCCAACCTCGTGCATGCACGTGAAATCGCATCTGGGTAAAGCGGTCGGCCTATTCCACTTGCTACTGTGCTCAAACCCTCTGCCGTCCAAAGTTCCACCGGCAAGTGTCGAAGTTTAATCCAAACCGGGATTTCTGTGTGTTTTAATTTTCTTAATACCATTCCTAGTTCCCATTTTTGTAACACAATCGGTTGTCCAAGATACAACCAAGGACCTCCCTCGATCACCTCTTCCATGGCAGCGACTGAATTGAATTGGAAAAAGAAGAACCCGTTCGACGTTGCCTTTACATCCCGCACTCCCGACCAAATAGATCGCACAAATTCATTAAGGTGATGGAAGTAAGGCTTTTTACCAAGAAAATATCCAACAGCAGTAGTGTTCCATCGTTGGGATCCCGCACGGATCATGTCTATAGAAGGACGAACAATAACCTCCCCGTTTTTATACTATTTGTACGTTACTTTATTAATTAAATTTACCGTTACCGAAAAATAACCTCCCCGTTTTGTACCGAAGGTCGGATGAAGTTCAGGGTTTTCACGATGAATTATGAAATGCCACAGCGATCTTATCCTCGTCAATCTTGGAGGGCATGTGTGGATGATAGGGGACATTACCAATAAAAAATTCTGGCAGCGATTTCGCCGGAGCTGCGGTGGTCGCCGGTGGTGCAGTGGTCGGCGGCTGAGGGCTGATCCGCGGTGTGGGGAGTGTGGCTGTGGCAGCATGATGGTGTGGCATCTCAACCCTATCCATGACTGTGGAGGTGGGCGAGTCTCGGCCGCTGGACCAAGTCAGTCGGAGAAGACGAACTCGCCGGCAGCTGGTGTGAAGAATCCCGTTCAGTCCAAGCATCGAGCCAGCAGAGGGTTGATGGTTAACATTAACCATCGGAGTCAGAGAGGACGGAGACCAAACTTCGACGAACGGTGGCGCTTCCCCCGGCGGCAATGGCTGAGTCGGGAAATCACCATCTTGGCAACCATGGTGGTGGCCGTCAATGGCGACGGTGTGATGGGCTGAGCCGAGTATCGAGGCGGCGCGGCAGTCGAGGTATCAAAAGTCAAAGCCGCCAACGGTCCCCTAGGCGACGTGACTAAATGTGGCTCCACGGAACCGAGGTCGGCGCCGCACTGAAGAGGGCGGCTTGCTTAGCCGTCGGCCTTCGAAGAATGCGCCGGGCTGGATGAGAAATCGGCGCTGGGAACAGAGTCGGCTGCCTCGTTTGAACAGGCCGGAATCCGCCATTTCTGGCCAAGGAAAACTCACCCCCAAGCTTCTTAATCCATTTATTTTTCAAATTTTTCAACACCTCCATAGATTCCGAGTCTCCATCGTCAATGACCCGCAAAGCAAGTTCAAAAAATTCTTTGATGTTAAACTCGGCTTTGAGCTTTTCCATTGTCGAATCTCCTTCATCCATCATGGGCGTCGCCGGAGCGGCCGAACCAGCGCCATGGCCTTCGTTTTCAAGTTCACCACGTTCAGTTTCATCCTCCATTATCGCACCACCTTCAGTCGTCGTCACTGCCGCCGGAGTGGCCGAGTCAGCACCATGGTTGTCATCAACAAGATCACCATCTTCACCTTCATCCATGGCTGCCGGTGCATTGGGAGTGTTGGTGCTAGTGTGTGTTTTTGGTGCAGTATGTGTGAGAGAAGAGAGAGAAATATTTTCTCCATTAGTTCGGAGACCCGGAGACTATTTTGTGTCCTACCTCTTCACTAATATGTGTTAAAACCTACCTCTGGGTTAAGTTTCGTCAGATTCTGAGACAGTTTTTATTTCAGCTATTTCGCAAGGTTTTATTAGAGAAAGTTTGCTTACCAATCTTAGTAACTTCTAGTTGTTATTTCACTTTGCAAATTAACCATGCACTATTATCTGTTAAGACCAACCTCTTGGTCAAGTTTCGTCACATTCTGAGATCGTTTCTATTTCAGCTATTTTGCACGGTTTTATTAGAGAAAGTTTGCTTTCATATCTTACTAACTTCTAGTTATTATTTCACAAAGCAAATTTACCATGCACTATTATGTGTTAAGACCTACCACTGGGTCAAGTTTCGTCAGATTCTGAGAGAGTTTTTATTTCTGCTATATTGCACGGTTTTATTAGAGAAAGTTTGCTTACCAATCTTAGTAACTTGTAGTTGTTATTTCACTTTGCAAATTAACCTTGCACTATTATGTGTTAAGACCAACCTCTGAGTCAAGTTTCGTTTGATTCTGAGACAGTTTTTATTTCAGCTATTCTGCACGGTTTCATTAGAGAAAGTTTGCTTTCATATCTTACTAACCTCTAGTTACTATTTCACAAAGCAAATTTACCATGCACTATTATGTGTTAAGACCTACCTTTGGGTCAAGTTTCGTCAGATTCTGAGAGAGTTTTTATTTCATCTATTTCGCACGATTTTATTAGAGAAAGTTTGCTTACCAATCTTAGTAACTTCTAGTTATTATTTCACTTTGAAAATTAACCATGCACTATTATGTGTGAAGACCTACCTGTAGGTCAAGTTTCATCGCATTTTGAGACAGTTTCTATTTCAGCTATTTTGCACAGTTTTATTAGAGAATGTTTGCTTACCAATCTTAATAACTTCTAGTTATATTTCACTTATCAAATTTACCATGCACTATTATGTGATAAGACCAACCTCTGGGTCAAGTTTCGTTATATTCTGAGACAGTTTTATTTCAGCTATTTTGCACGGTTTCATTAGAGAAAGTTTGCTTTCATATTTTACTAACTTCTAGTTATTTTTTCACAAGGCAAATTTAACATGCACTATTATGTATTAAGACCAACCTCTGGGTCAAGTTTCGTCAAATTCTGAGAGAGTTTTATTTCATCTATTTTGCACGGTTTTATTAGAGAAAGTTTGCTTACCAATCTTAGTAACTTCTAGTTATTATTTCACTTTGCAAATTAACTATGCACTATTATGTTTAAGACCTACCTCTTGGTCAAGTTTCGCCAGATTCTGAGACAGTTTTTTATTTCATCTATTTTGCACGGTTTTATTAAAGAAAGTTTGCTTACCAATCTTAAAAACTTCTAGTTATTATTTCACTTTGCAAATTAAGCATGCACTATTATGTGTTAAGACCTTTCTCTATGTCAAGTTTCGTCACATTCTGAGACAGTTTCTATTTCAGCTATTTTGCACGATTTTATTAGAGAAAGTTTGCTTACCAATCTTCATAACTTCTAGTTATTATTTTTTTCCGGTGAAGGTAAGTTGCATTAATGTAAAAAAGAATCTGAAATAGTACAAAACATCATATGGAACACCCCTCGAGAGGCCAAGGGATTTTCCATAATCTATAAAGACCAAGTGAGCAAACAGAATTTCGTAAAGGGACACTAATGATCCTCTGTCTAATCTCCTCCACAACAAGACTGCCAACAATCGAGGGTGGTCGACTACGCTGCTGGGAGCGCCTAGAATTGCGTTCCTGCCAGATGTGGTAGACAAGTGATGCCAGTAAAGATCGATAAGCTGCGTTAACCACATGCTTTCCACGCCGTCTGGATGACGCCCATTGAATCCTATGTTGCCAATCCCGGTGGGGCCATGGAAGTGGGATCTACTGTCGGATGATGGCAAGAAAACGGCGGGAAAACGAGCATGAAAATAAAAGGTGGTCGTGTGTCTCAGGGACACCATCCAATAACAGAATGCGAAATCTGCCAATATGGTAAAGCCATGGCTTATCCAAAGTAGACAATCTCCCCACGATGGCAAGCCAAAGGATAAAGCAATTCTTCGGGATTTTGAAGGGGCCGATCAACAGAGAGGACCAGAAAACCTTGGGTCCAGGTGGGTGGAAGGGTTCGTAAGCTGTCGAGGTGTTGAATGATCCATCCTTAAACTTCCAACTTATTCTGTCCGGGCCCTCAGAAATAGGGGGAAGCATGTAAGCTATTTCCAAGCATGCAATGTCAGTAATCATAGGGCAATTCCACTGGCCATCCTTAATAACCACTGAAAGCTTATCGAGAAGTCCAGTATTGGTTAACTGGGGTCCCCGGGGGAACGAGAAATGAGAGGTCCAAGCGGGTGCCACGGATCATGCCAAAGTGAAATGGAGTCTCCATTTCCAACGCAAAAGTGTATCTGAGACGATTGTATTACCTTTTTATAAAAAAGAATGGCTGAAAATTCTCTCTCTTCTCTCACACACACTACACCCTTTCCACACACTAAACCTAACCATGCACACACGGCCGTGGGTGAGACAGACGATGGCGGCGATGGAGATGCTGACGACGGGGGGCATGGTACAGTTTCTGAGATGCCAGACACCACTCTGGGAGTGTTGGTGTGACTTCGGCCGGGATGACAGCTGCGGGCTCGATGCGAGATGGAGAACCTGTCGCCGCCGGCGAATCAGACAATATGGATCCAACTCCCATTGGTGTTAATCGGGTATTGTCATTAGAGGATCAGCGTATTTTACATGATTTTAATTTTAAGGAATTCTTGTCCTAGCGAATCGTGTTATTGATGATGGAGATAAAGAATCCATGGCTGCACTTGAAGATTTAAAATCAAGATGGATTGCGAAGTTTGGGGATGATTTCAACTCGTCGGTTAATGGAGGATTGAAGCCGGTGGCGCTACGGCAGGCCACACCTTTTCCTCGACCGCCTATGCGCCTGCCGCGCCGTGCGCAGCGGATCATTACGCTAGAAACCCTAGCGCCGCCTTCTAGGGTTTTTGATGACTGCGCTCGGGCGGCGCCGCTGGTAGGGGCTGCTGCTAACCCTACAGCGAGCGAGACACGCCTGAATGTTGGAATCGAGAAATGGGAGTCCTTCAAAACTGTGTCTGTCACGCCTGTCGGCGCTGTTGTTCCGATGGTGTCAGTTTTGACTGCTGCCGAGCCGAGGACTGGCCATGTAGATGAAACAGTGGCTGTGGAACAGCCTGAATCCATAATCGCCATGGCTGCTGATCGAGAAGGGGTGCTGTTGTCGTCGGGTAGTCCAGCAATACTCGAGCTACCGCGTCGGAGTATCGCTGAAACAGTGCCTGCTGCCGGAGTTCATAGCCTTATGCGTCGACCGGGATTTCTATCGGTAACGTACCATTACATACACATGGTTCAGATTTTTCTTGTGGTAAATTTGCTGCATCCTTTAATAATTCGACTAGGAAAACGTTGTCTTATGTGAATCTGAGTATTCAAAAATGGGAAATTGTGGTATGGCCGTCTATTGATGTTGTTCGTGAGGGATCCCGCCGGTGGGATATCACCTTAACGAGTATGTACATTCGGTTTGGCCGGCAGTCAAGACGATTACGGCAACGTCCAATGGGTTCTATTTCTTTCAATTTGAAACTGAAATTGCAATGGAGGAGGTCATCGAAGGGGGCCCTTGGCTGTTTCAAGGCCAACTGATTGTCCTTCAAAGATGGGAGTCGGGCATGGTTTTACGTAAACATAAACATACGCAAGTTCCGATGTGGATTAGACTTCGTCACTTACCGGTTGAGTTTTGGACCAATGAAGGACTTAGTACGGTTGCTAGCGGTGTCGGATGGCCACTGTATCAAGATACCACACTCGGGCATGCACGAGACTGGATTTCGCTTGTGTATGTGTGATGCTTGATATTTTGTCAACTCTACCGAAGCACCTCATTATTATGATGCCGAGGGAGGACGGCACTGAAGTACCATGCAAGGTGGAGGTGGAGTATGAGTGGGTGCCACCGAAGTGCAAAAAGTGTATGCCATTAGGCCACTCGACGACTGCATGTTCGGATGCTAGAAAGAGCGACAAACCGCCTGTTTCGGTGTATTTTCAGAAACGGACGGTGCAGCTGCCGGTAAATAGGCCTGATGTGATGAAGGGTGCTGACCGAACGCCTCCGGTAGCACGAGAGGATGGAGATGGGGTGGATGTGAGTGAAGCTGCACATGATGAGGTTATCGATAAACGAAAAGCGGTTGTTGTGTATAATCCGTTTGATGTTTTATTGCTCGCTGATGATGATGCAAGTGTATCCGACCGGGGTCCTACAAGCAGCCCCTTGCCTATTGTTACGTGATGAATGCAGGCATCTGGAATGTTCGAGGGTTGAACAGACAAGACCATCAAGTGGCGGTGAAGGAGCTTGTATCCGAATTCAGGTTACAATTCCTTGAACTTTTAGAAACTCAAGTCTCTGCTGTTAATGTGTCGCGTCTTCAAATATTTTTACCACATTGGTCTTGGTTTACTGATTATAATGGGCCGGGTAATCGTATTTGGCTTGAATGGGACGATGAACTGCTTGATGTGCATGTGTTAGATTTGGATGTACAGTTTATACACTGTCGTATTACTATTCGGTGTGCTCAATTGTCTGTCTTAGCCACCGTGGTTTATGGAGCAAATGATACTATTGGTAGACGGGGGTTATGGCAAAATTTGATGACACTGGCTCACTCTATCTCTGACGAACCGTGGATTGTCGGGGGGGATTTCAACACCGTTCTTGATATGAGTGAGGTTTGTGGTTCTTCAGCTGATATTCAATTGGCTATGACTGGGTTCAGAGATTGTATTCTTGACACTGGACTAATCCACCTACCGATACAAGGAGAGCGGTTTTCTTGGCATAATTGCAGTGAAGGAGACCGTAGCCTATGGAAACGACTTGATAGGCTGCTTGTTAATGATGCTTGGCTAGGACAGTGGCCGAGTTCGCTGTACCACTATCTCAACTCTAGGACTTCTGATCATTCTCCGCTTGTGATCCGAGGAGATACTATTTCTCATACGGTCAGTATGTTTCGATTCGACAACTATCTCACAATGTCGTCGGAATTCACTCGCTCAGTGAAGAATATTTGGCGGCATCGAATTGCAGGAACTAATATGTATGCAGTTACACGGAAACTGCGAGCTCTGAAGCCGGTATTTCGTACACTTAGACAAAAGAAAGGAGACCTGACTTTAAATGTCAAACTCGCGGCTGAATTCCTTGGTATGGTGCAGCAACTGTTACAAACGGATAGACACAATACATTACTGATCCGACTTGAGAAGTGTTGCAAGATGGTTTTTCTTCGAGCTACCAAACTGGAACAGGTCATGCTTCAACAAAGGGCGAAGATTCAATGGTTAAAGGGTGGAGATCAATGCTCGAGAATCTTCTTCCGAAAGGTGGCCATGCGAAGAGCATCCAAGAAGGTGTTCAGATAGCGAATGAGGCTGGCCGAACACTCACCGAGAGGGATGAACTAGTGGACGAATTTGTATCTTTCTATCAGCGACTACTCGGAGGGAAGAGACGGCGGGAGTTCATAGATTTGAGATACTTACGACCCTGGGCCGGCATGTTGTAACCCCGGCTGAGTGTTTGGCGCTAGTACAAAGGCCTACACGGGAGGAAGTCAAGGATGCCTTCTTCGACATTGCAGAGGATAAGGCACCAGGACCGGATGGCTATTCCTCGGGTTTCTATAAAGCTGCTTGGCCTGTCATTGGCGAGGAGGTGGTTAAAGCAATCCTGGAATTCTTTACTACAGGGCGTCTGTTAAAGCAAGTCAACACCACTATGCTTGCTCACATCCCTAAGGTACGGGTGCCGAACTTGGTGTCAGATTTTCGACCCATATCATGCTGTAACGTGCTTTATAAAGTTATTACTAAGATTATTGTACAGCGCTTGAGACTGGTGTTAGATGCGATGATCAGCCCATCGCAGAATGCTTTTGTTCTGGGCCATTCTATTGGTGATAACATTCTGCTTGCCCAGGAGATGTTCACCGGGTATAATAGACAGGGGCTACCGTAGAGATGTGCATTGAAAGTGGATCTGAGGAAGGCATATGACAAGGTCGAATGGGATTTCCTTATAGCTGCGCTCCAACTATTTGGATACCCGGATATCTTTATTGGATGGATTGAGGAGTGTGTTACTACTCCTATGTTCTCGGTGTGCATTAATGGGAACCCTCACGGTTTTTTCAAGGGTTCTAGGGGTTGCGGCAGGGGGATCCGATGTCCCCGTTCTTGTTCGTTCTGGTCATGGAAGTCCTGCAATTGATGATGCAACAACTTATTGATCAGAATGAGGGATTCTCATATCATTGGCTTTGCAAGGAGCTCGGTTTGTTTCAGTTATGTTTTGCCAATGACCTCCTTCTATTTTGCAAGGCCGATGTGGCCTCGGTCCACGTGTTTAGACGTGGGCTAGATGAATTCGCCAAACTATCCGGCCTTCATGCTAACCTACAGAAGAGCCAGCTCATTATATCCTGGTCAGCACAGGAAGAACGGGATCACCTAATTGCAGCTCTGCAGTTCCAGGAGGGTCACCTCCCCCTCAGGTACCTCGGCCTTCCTCTATTAGCCTCACGGCTTTCAATCTCGGACTGCCAATCCCTCCTTCTTAAAGTTGATAGTCGGATTAAAGGATGGGATAGTATTCAGTTGTCATTCGCAGGAAGGCTTCAGTTGATCAAATCAGTGCTTATGTCGCTTAATGTTTATTGGGCGATGGCCTTCATATTACCGAAAGGGGTCATCCGAGAAGTAGAGAAACGGATGCGATATTTCTTGTGGAAAGGAAACTCGACAGTGGGGTATCCAAAGGTGGCATGGAGTAGTGTGTGCAGACCGATAGAGGAAGGGGGGCTAGGAATCCGTGATATCCTAGCACTCAACAAAGCCCTTATGTGTCGCCATCTTTGGAATGTGATCCAAGACAACTAGTCGTCCATTTGGGTGCGATGGATTGCTCATACTCATCTCCGACACAAATCCATATGGACGGTGGACGTCAAGGGTGGTTCTTGGGGGAGGAAGCTTCTTCGATTACGATCAGCACTTCTTCCTTACATTGACCTCAAGATTGGTGATGGGGCATCTTTTCTCTTTGGCATGACCCATGGCATAGTCTCGGCCCATTGATCCAGAGGTTTCCGAGTGGCCCCAGCAGGACGAACATTCCTGCGGCAGCAATACTTTCGACGGTTATTGTGGATGGAGCTTGGCGCTGGCCTCTTATCACGGACATGGAGTGCATTGAAATCACACACGTGCTACGCCCATTCACAATGGTAGCGATTCTATTCTATGGCGTGGGGGCGATTTCTCTACGAAGGTTGTCTACGATATATTCCGGAATCCGGGACCTAAGGTAGGATGGTATTCACTACTCTTAGGCCCTCGTAAGATCCCTAAGTATTCCTTTGTTCTATGGTTGGCTATTCTTGAGAAGCTTTCGACGATGGATAAGCCATGGCTATCTCACTTAGGTGGGGTATGTGTGTTTATGCGGACGTGAGTTGGAGACGCATGAGCACCTATTCTTCCGGTGCAACTACTATCGGCGGTGTATCCGAGTATTGAAGAGCATTGTTCGCTTCAGTTGGCCGAACCGTGCATGGGGGGAGGATATTCCTTGGGCTTCGAAGAGGTATGTGGGCCGACACATAGTCCAGGCGGCTTACAGAGTATTATTAGCAGCTATTGTCTATCATATTTGGCAGGAACGTAATCAAAGAGTCTTTATGCATACTACACGGCGAGTTCCACTATTGCTAGGAATGCAAATTGACGCGATTAGGCAGAAGATACTTAGCATAGAATTAATTGATTCTGTTAGTTTGCGAGGATTATATCGACTTTGGCGAATCCCCTGGTCTGTTAGGGATACCGCTTGATGCATCCGATTGTTGTACCCATTGTACTTTACTTTATTAATGAAATTTAGCGTTACCGAAAAAAAAAGAAAAAAAAAAGTGTATCTGAGACACCAAAGGATGCCTAAGTGAGAGCATTTTCCTCCAACCCCAAGCTCCTTTGTTATCCTTAACTGTCCAAATCGAGCAGTCCCGCAGTCTAATCTGGATGATCCATTCAACCTAAATAGAAGTCCGATTCTATTTGATGAATGCCCATAAGTGTTTACTCATCAGTGCACGGTTTAGGGCAAGGATGTCTTTGATACCAAGGCCCCCTTCCTCAATCGGTCGACAAACAGCCTCCCAAGCCACTTTAGGGTAACCACCGGAAGAGGTACCTTTCCAAAGAAATGTGCGTAATCGCTTGATCATCTCATTGATAATCCCCTTTGGTAAGATAAATGCCATAGCCCAGTACACCTCGAAGGAATCAAAACAGATTTGATAAGTTGAACCCGTCCAGCAAATGAGAGCTGGACCCCTTCGCAACCTTTAATGCGGCTGTCAATCTTCTGAAGTAATGGTTGACAATCTGCAACAGAAAGCCGTGCTGAAATGAGTGGGAGGCCAAGGTATCTGACCGGAAGATGACCTTCCTGGAACCCCAATGTCGCAAGCAAACAATCACGGAGCCCTGAAGCTGCCTTAGAAATGATCAATTGGCTCTTTTGGGGGTTAGTGTGTAAACCCGAGAGTGTGGCAAAAGTATCAAGTCCCCGGCCAAACAAAGAAACCGAACGTACATCCGCCTTACAAAACAAAAGAAGGTCGTCGGCGAAAGATAATTGGAACAGGTTCAAATCCTTGCATCTCCAGTGGTACTGAAATTCCCGTCCTGTTCAATAAGTTGCTGCAAGATCATGTGAAGGACTTCCATAACAAGGACAAAAAGATATGGAGACATGGGGTCTCCCTGTCTGAGCCCCCGTGCTCCCGCGAAGAATCCATGCACCCCACCATTCACAACAACTGAGTAATGTGCTGAAGTGACACACTCCTTAATCCACCTAATAAACACGGCAGGAAAACCAAACATTCGCAGAGTGGCAATCAGAAAATCCCATTCCACAGTGTCATATGCTTTCCTAAGATCCACTTTTAATGCACATCTAGGAGGGAGCCGACATTGATTATACCCAGAAAAGAGTTCTTGAGCTAAAAGGATATTATCGCTAATCAGTCGACCCGGAATAAATGCATTTTGAGAAGGGCTAATAAGTAAATCTAGAATTTCTCTAATTCGGCTCACAAGAATCTTGGAAATAACTTTATAAACAACATTGCAACAAGAAATAGGTCTGAGTTCTGCAACTGAATAAGGTGTTCGTACCTTAGGAATTAATGTGAGCAATGTAGCATTCAATTGTTTCAAGAGACGGCCCGTCTTGAAGAAGTCAATAATGGCTTTCGACACCTCCTCACCCCACAAACGGCCAGGCAGCTTTAAAGAAACCCGAGGAAAATCCATCTGGTGCAGGGGCTTTGTCCTCCTCAATATCAAAGAAAGCTGTTATCCGTGAGAATATGCCGAGCCCAGGGACGTAAATATCG
>JACGWL010000394.1:0-13631 GCA_034509725.1 Sesamum angolense
CAAATGTATCGGTAACCTGAGCATGCCCTTTCCATAGTGTAGGGCGCATATAGCAGATTTGCAGAATGTGGTCATGTTAAATAATATTTGCCGTCCAAATTCATTGGCAATGTGCAGGTATTGAAGACTATGCCATTTCTCTCGCGAGAACCTATCAAAGTTTGGCTCATCACCCTACCTCATGAGCGGTTTTTGTGTCCTTGGCCAGCTATCATTACTTGAATAGTCTTGGTTGGCCTGAACTGAAACTTAACCATTTTTGATGCGAAATAAGAATTAGGGTAAAATGGGCACAGGGCTCTTAACCTCGACATATTGTACGTAATTGCGCTTCTATGTAACCACAAGGTCGGAATCGGAAACTTCTTGGAAACCTATTCTTGCTCGGTAGAATTACGGCTTTGCTCCCGATTTTGTTGATCTCATCATGCTCTGTATTTCATTGCTGTCTGCGGCCTATTTGCGTTTGATGACTCCAATGAGGGCATAGAATTTTGGATGCCGTCGACCGCACGCAGCCCCGCAACGGGTGGACTCGCGTCAGGGGGACCGGTTTGTCCTGCGATGTTTCTCTATGTAAAAATGCCTGCGCGTGAGCTGGCTTGGTTGGAGGGCTAGGAAATAGAGGGTAACTACCAAGGGTGATACTGGTTTGCAGAAATGCGCCCACCATTTTGCAGCATCTTTTTGTATTGCGTTGTGCGTAATACTCCGGGGCTCGTTTTAGATCAAAGGACGAGCGAAGGAAGAGCAAAATGAAGACCATGGGGTGTGTTGCCTTTCGTTATTTACACTTATCAAGCTATGAAGATGAAATAAATGCCCTCAGGTCTTCTTGCGGCCATAGCATATTAATTTTTGCAATAAATCTTTATATTTTGTTTTACCCACCAGCACTGTCAATGCCATGAAATCTGCTCGGCACGCTCTCGCGCACTGATGCCTTCTCCCGCTGGGACTCACAATTCACCCTCTTTCAGGGATCCCTTCTTCGAAGGGTGGCGCTACCTCGAGTATTAACCATTTATATGTTAGGTTCTTTTCCATCATCTTCCTCGGGCCATGAAGACTCTCAAAACGTCGGGTAATTGTCAGAGTTACTCATACGGGATGACGTAAATTGGAAAATCTATAGATCAGTGGCTGGTCTAACAGACATAAAGTATGGTTTATCGCAGAAGGGAAGGGGAATCTAATAAAACAGTATTGCTAGTCAATCCCAAATTATGCCATGCGAGGTCGTGTATCGCGTTCGCCGAAAGGTGTTGCTGCCGCCAGCAATATATCCATTCCTTGTCGTGCTGCCACTTTCTGGCTTGGATAAGTTTCAGCGTCATAGAAGGTGGGTCACTTGTGATCGCTTATGGTGAACATTGTTATGTGTGCTAGGTTTCTGGTCGAGAGGCGGGCTGGGATTTTTCGGGAGTTTCTGCTTTCACGCAATAGCCAATAGCTCTCTTGTGCCAAAAAATGCTGGAGGGTCTCAGCTTTGAATCCTCATTAGTACTCCATTAGGAGGCCCCTGGCTTCTATTCCTTAGAGCTTCGTTCTTTGCGAATTATGGCGACCTTGACGCATCCGACATCACATCCTCTCAAGACCAGTCCTCTGTATCTTGGTAGAAAGCTCTCACCGTCTTCGGTAATGGCTGTTCTGATTCGTTGGTTAGATCGGGTCAGAAAAAATATTAATGGAGTGGCGGGCTGGTTTGGCATCTCAAGGAGCCACATTTAAAAGGTGTGGGCCTCATCCTTGGCATTACATTTCATATCTCACTTCATTTGGTCCGCACAACAAGAGACATTGCGCATGGCTGTAGTTGACTTTTCCTGCGCGCATAGCCGGCTGGTGAGCCCCGAGATCGAATGGCATGTGGCCTAACTAAATGATCCAAACGCTCCGTTAATTGTCTATATGTCCGAGAGCCAAATACCCCTTGGCCCCCAAAGGTCGGGCACGGACATCAGACGTCTCGCCCGAGCATTCGCAGCCATCGTCGGACGTCTGGATGACTGGGATTAAAGGCTCCCAGGTTCTGGGTCGTGCTGCGTGTTGTACTCGATATGTGTCTCTGACCAGGAAGCCGCTGTTTTAGCGACACAGTTGCCGCTTCGGAGTAGCTTGCAGGGGAACGATGTGCGGTTGTGAACTTTGATTGGACCCGCACGTGGATCTGTACGAGGCTTCGGCTATGGAAAGGCAAGTTATCGCTTCGAGATCTCTTTCTTGGGGCCAATGGAATGTGGAGCTATCCTTGAGAAATTCCCCTCAGACGCACTAGCCAACCTAATTTTGCAGTATGGCACTACTCGGCAGATGGTCGGTTTTCAATCCGTAGCGCTTATCATCTTGCTTGGTCGATGAGGCAGGTAGGGGCATCACCCTCGGCACCCCGCTCTTGGACCTTCTTGTGGGCTGCTAAGGTTCCCCCTAAGGTACGTCTATTCGCATGGAAAGCTTGTCATAATGCCCTCCCTACTTCCCAAAACTTGCAACAGAGGATGGGGAGCTTGTTGGGGGATGTCCTATGTGAGAAGAAGGGTGTGAGGATGTGATTCATGTGTTGTTCCTCTGTCACTTCGCCCGTCAATGTTGGGCCTTGTCGCACATTCGCTGGGAGGTTATTTCCAACCGCGGTGTGAGTGTCGAAGATTGGTTTAGACAGGTTTGGAAGGCCCTGCCAGAGGCTGATTTTTGCTTCTTTCTTATGCTTTGCTGGGGTCTATGGAAAAACAGAAATGGGAGCTTGATTCAAAATGATAAAAAAACCGCAACATGAGGTTGTGCTAGGGTTGAGTCGCTTCTTAGCTGATTTTCAAAAAACATCTTGTTTTGGGTTCTCCAAACAGGGCTTGGAGGTGAGTAGTAGATGGAGCCTTCTTCGTCAGGGCTGGGTAATGATCAACTTCGATGCTGCGACTTTCGCAAATAGGTCTGAGAGTAGGTGGGGAGTGGTGGCTAGGTCGGACTCTGGGCAATGCTTAGCCTGGGCGTCGTGCCGTCTTGCCGCTCGGCTTCTCCTGAAGTTGTTGAAGCAGTGGTAGCGAGGGAGACTGCTTGTTTGGCCATTCGCTTTTTGGCGCTATGTGATCATGAGGGAACTAACGCTTTTGAACCTGAAACGCAATATAGCTCCTTTGATTTCTCTTGCACTGGTCCTATTGCTCATGATATTAAGTCTTTAGTTTCAAACCTTTCTTGTGGTTTTTCTCTTGTACGACGTACTGGAAATAGGGTTGCTCACTCAATTGCCCGAGTTGCGGGAGCGTTTACTGTTGGCTCCTGGAACCCCCACGGGTTGCTGTAGATACACTGATTTCTGATTTAGAGAATCTATAAATGACTCTTTCTATAAAAAAAATAAATAAATAAATTACCATTAGTTTTAAATAATTCTTTTGTATTTGTACTTTATGGTTACGTATGGATTTGTATCTAACCCATTTTCATATTTTAAAATCAGTGATTCAAGTGAAGTCATCCAAAAAGTTCATTCTAAACTTATCAGCAATATTTTATAATTACACTGCAATTTTCTGAAATTTTGTATAATTACAACTAAATCCTTGTAATTCAAACAATTATGTATAGCTTCTCGATGTTTATTTTTATTTATTAAATAGATCTATTTGTTAGTCAAGATTTTTCAAATAATTAAATAAAAAGTCATATTTATTCACAATTAACTTATTACTAAACTAATGAGTTATTACAAGTGATTAAATAAATATTTTTTTATGACCGGACTATTATTATATATCTTCACCAGCATAAAGTTAGTTTGGTAAAAAAAACTAAATGAATAATACATATGATAGCAGGAGGGCCCACTGATGGATATTCAGGATGAGCTCAGCAAGCTCAAGTGCGAGCTGCTAGAACCGTCATGGAGATAGACGACAAGGCGCCAAGAGGAGGACCCAATGATTCATTTCAGTCTGCATACTTGCCGACACTTATTATTCTCCCACCTAAATATAAATGTTCAATGTATTTTTTGGTGGATTCAGTAGTTCCAACCGATATCCAGTATATCAGCAAAATGGAATTTGGGACTTGGATTACTGTTGTTACCGGTTTTGATGAGAGGTGGTACACCGTTTGCCCGGGACAATGTTATAACGGTTTGGCATCGAGATGCGTGACGTCCCGTTAGTGGACTAACCTCACTTCGTTGTCCATCCTTGGGGACAAGAAGCACGCATCGGGAGACTAAAAAAGGTCTTTTTCCTGAGTCGTAGACATGCCATCCGCATACAACTTGATCCTGCCTGCTGAATACTTTTCCAAGTGTTTTTATTCCACATATCATATGAAGTTGAAATTCCCCATTAGAGATAGCATGGGAGAAGTTAAAGGCGATCGTACAAGCATAAGTGAATGGAATGGTGCTAAGGCAATAAAACAGTACAGTAAAATGGAAGTGTGTGTCTTCCTAATAAATAACACAGTAGACAGCTACCATTCCCCAAGAGGAAAATCAAGAAAGTGTGGACCCCACTCGTGTCCAACCAGCAGAAAGATGCTGGAGCTGGTTCAGCTGGTGCTATAGGCCGGATAAAAATTACAAAAATCGGCTCCCAGCTGAGCCTTACACTAGTAGGACTTTTTAACCACCTTCCCCCGAAATTCCAACGTCTTTGATTGAACAACTATAACCTTGTAGGGATCGACCCCAGCGTAGTTGTGCATAGTCTATAGATCCAGCCTCCCCTGGTGGTGAAGCAGAAGAAGAGATATTTTAGACTCGAGAAAGATAAGATAATACAAGACGATGTAAGTAAACTACTATCAGCAAGACACATAAGGGAAATCCAATTTCCAGAATGGTTGTCTAATGTTGTGTTAGTGACTAAACCAGGTAACAAATGGCGCATGTGTATTAACTTTCAAAAATATTAATAAGTATGCCTTAAAAATTTCTACCCTTACCTCGTATAGACTAGTTGGTGGATTCCACTTCTGGTCATTAATTATTGACTCAATGGATGCTTCACAGGGTTATCATCAAATAGCGCTTAATCCCGATGATCAGAAGCGTGTTAGCTTCATCACCTCAGGAAGAACCTATTGCTATTTTGGATTTAAAAATGCAGGAGTTACGTATCAATGCCTTGTGGACCATATGTTCCATGAACAGCTGGGACGCAACATGGAAGTCTACATTGATGACATGCTAGTAAAAAATAGGCAGATGGATCAACACCTTGTTGATTTAGCGGAGGCATTTGGCACATTGAGGAAGTTTCATATGAAGCTCCGTCCAGCTAAGTGTGCTTTCGGAGTAAGAAGTGGCAAATTTTTAGGATACATGGTTATTGAGAAAATTATAGAAGTTAACCTCGAGCAAATCCGAGCTATCCAAGAGATGAAACATCCTACTAACCTCAATGAAATACAAAGATTAGCAGAACGCATAGTGGCTCTCAGCAGGTTCATTTCCCGATCGGTAGAGCGAAGTTTGTTGTTCTTTAAAGCCCTATGGAAAACCAAGGACTTCGACTCAGATAAGGAATGTCAGCAGACGTTTCAGGATCTGAAAAGATACCTAGCACAACTACCTTACTCACCAAGCCGACCCCAGGCGAAACGTTAAATATCTACTTGACAGCAATCCATCAAACAGTCAGCTCCGTGCTCATCAAGAAAAAGAAGGACACCAGAAACCTATCTATTACGTGAGTAAAGTATTACATAGAGCTGAACAACGGTACCCTTAGGTAAAAAAATTAGTTTCTGCTTTAATTATAGCAACACGTAAATTGCGACCTTATTTTCTAACACATTCCATTTGCATACATGCTAATGCTCCATTATGAGCCACATTGGGCAAAACAGAAACCTTAGGAAAAATGATTGAATGGGCCATCGAGCTCAGTGAATGTGACATTTCCTACCAGCCCAGGTCAAACATCAAGGCGCAAACCTTAGCGGAATTCATAAACGAAGCAACATTTACAGAAGGAGATGAAGGTAATTAGTTGTTACATGTAAATGGTTCCTCTACACTTGCTAGCAGTGGAGCTAGGGTAATACTCACCAGTCCACAAGGGGACGAGCTACAATATGCCCTACGTTTTGGCTTCAAGCCCTCGAACAATGAGACCGAGTATGAAGCTCATTACAAGTATCATATAGCTTTGGATGCAGGAGCCAGAAACTTAATCTCCTACTATGATTCCTAGTCGGTAAGTAAGCAAGTAAATGGCAAACATGAAATTAAGGAGGAATAGGTGAAGGAATATCTCCCGGAGATATAGGAACTCACCATCTAGTTAAAAAATTTCAGCTCCGTCAAATTTCTTGAACAGAAAATGCCAAAGTTGATTATTTGGCCAGATTTGCCAGCTCCTTGGTTGGTTGTAATACTCGCAACATCATTATAAGAACCCTCATTAATAATTCTCTTAAAACTAACATTGCCACATTGCAAGTTGAGACAGATTGGAGGAAACCCCGCATGCACTACCTCACAGGAGGCATTCTTCCGTTAATGAAATTGAAGCAGCCCGCTTAAAAAGCGGCAACCAGTTTTGCTTTATTCACGTTAACAAATATAAACGTAGTTTTTCTCAACTTTCCTTTGATGTTTGTCAATGGAGGAAGGGAGAAATGTATTGCAGGAAAATACATGAGAGCTTTTGTGGACCTCATCTAGAAGGTATGCGCTTTAGCCAACAAAGCCTTACGAGCAAGATATTTCTGGCAACCCCAAGAAAGATGTAATAAGCTGAGCGAAAAAATGCAACTGCCAAAAGCATGCCACCCTCATTTTATGTTAGAAAATCCTCTCAAAGAATTATTGGCACCTTGTCAATTCTCTCAATGGGGAATGGATATAGTAGAGCCCTTCCCAATAGCAACAGGGCAACGTAAATTCCTCCTTGTGGCAGTGGATTATTTCGGAAAGTGGGTAAATGCAGAGCTTTAGCTCGAATCCCAGAAAATGAAATGTTAAAGTTCTTTTTGGAAAAACATCATTTGTAGGTATGGTCTGCCTCGTGTTATTATTTATGACAATGATCTCAATTTCAAGGCTGAAAATTTCAAGATTGGTGTGCTAGCAAGTATCCAACAACGCTCACATTCCTTGCCTACCCTCAAACCAACGGACAAGTCGAAGTCATTAATCGAATCCTAGTCCAAGGGATCAAAAACAAAGCTAATGCAAGCTGGTGGACAGTGGGTAGATAAATTACAAGGGTGTTGTAGTCACAGAACTACTACTCGTTCCACTACTGGAGAAACTCATTTCAATTTGGTGTATGGATCAAAAGCAGTCATCCCATTAGAAGCACAGTCAAATCCAATGTTATTAGCAAGAAAATAATAATAATTTGTTACGAACCAATCTAGACATGTAGAGGAAGTAAGAGAGGATGCCGCACCCGCCTAGAGAAAGATATAAGCAGAGAATAGTCAACGCTTATAATCGTCGAGTTAGAAGAAGGAATTCCAGGTGGGAGACTGTGTGCTCCAGTGAGGAAACACTCTCGGACCAGTAAGAAAGCTAGCCCCTAATTAAGAAGGATCTTATAAAATCACCGAATCCTCAATTCAGGGCATATGAATTGGAAGACATAGACGGTAGAAGTCTTTTGGCTATGAATGCTTATAACTTCAGAAAATTCTATTCTTGAAATCTCCTTTGCTTATAGAACCGTTTCATTTGTAAAGTGCCCATTTTTAATGAAATTGCGACATTTCTTTTCACAGTGATTGCAGGGTCGCATCCTAAAAATGCACAAGCTCATCCTTATTTGTCGCCTTACTGGCGCACGCTTTTTAGATGCCTTGTTGTCGTACGCTTTTAATTCGCTTGCTAGCGCATGATTTTAAAGTCGCCTTGCTGGCACACGCTTTTTTTTAAAAGAAGGGTAATTTTGAATCTTTAGGGTTGTTTCCTCCGAGCGGCCATGTAAGCTTGAAACCTCAGATCTTAAATGGGTAAGGCTAGCCTCGTATTGACGTTCCTTTGCACGCATGTCTCCCTCCAGCTCCTCCATCTTCCTTTAGGCCTCCTCTGCAGTGGGCCACCACGCTCCAGCAGGTCCTATCAGCAGGAAAGTCTACAACCAGGGTTTTTTGTAACGACGGAGGGTTTCGATTAGGGATTTCGCAGTAGACACCTCCTTCACTGCGCCTGAGCTCTGCGGTTCAGAAGTTAAAAGAATGGTGGGGAGAATGGTAAAATGTTGAAAATACAAAGCCTTGTCGCTTTACACTCACCAATTACCAAAGATGAATCGCTATGCCTCAAAAACACTTTCTGGAGACTCGTGCTTTGTGAAATTTTGTTTCTAAAAAATTTGAGACACTTATCATGGATTAAGTTCTATTTCTAAGTTTCCATCATTTATGTAGGTAAGTATCACTTTTCATCCTTCAACTATATCACTTATACAGATTTGGTCCCTCAAACTTTTGACTCATCATATTTAGCCTCTAACGTTTGAAAGTTTCAGGACTCATACCTGAGTCTCTTCGTCAGTGAAAAAGTGGCGTATATGCACTTTTTTGCAATTTTATTCACCAGAATTATTACTTAACTTGATATATACATTTAACACAAGCTCATAACTTTCATTTTAATTAAACGCATATATACTTACCAATATAGAATTAAGGGCGTCTGAATTGACTTTGGATAGTTTTCTGCATCATTGATTAGGAATTACATTGTGAATTCGAGTTTTAATCATAGCATCACTAGACTCATTCAATCCCATTTACAGTCATATTCATAGTCTTACAAGAAGTGGAAAATTGGAGGGGCCTTGGTTTGGCAACATTGTGACTAAACGATGGAATCATTTGAAATTGATTTGTCTCAAACTCTTAAAAGTCAATAGTCAGCCACAAATAAAAGCCCTCAAACGCAAGATGAACAGGCCATAAATTGTGCTTTCCATTATTTCCTCAATTTTTTTTCTTCTTTTTTGATGTTTGCTTTTGTATTTCAGAAGGAAAAAGTGATGATTATATTATAAGTTTGGTGCTTGTGTTGCAATCAATTTTGATTTTTCTATACTACTTTCCCCATAAACAAGTTTTGAAGTAACAAATATCAAAATCTTTTATTTAAGAATAGTTTTTACATTCCCAAATGTTCCAATAACAAAGTATTCTAATTTACAATAGTCTCTACAACAGAAGGCGCCCAATGTCCTTGGACTCGTGTCGAGATCATCTTCAACTCATTTCTTGTGTTGAGATCATCTTCAACAGCGGTGTCTCGCATCGTATGTCAGTCATTGTCTAAGCCTGAAAAGAAAAACAAAAGGCAAAGAATGAGAAACATGTGCAATCTATCTATCTATACTCGTTGATTAAGGCCGAGGGACTCAAAGCCCGTCATTGATTTGTCACGTGTGCTTGCCAAAATAACCTCGTACACCCAAGAATTGTGTGGAAATCTAAGGTTTATGTAGGAAATTTAAAGACTCGACCGAACACACAATGTAATTCAACAACATTCAAAACCAAACGGCAACTTGCGTATCTACCATGTTCCAATCTCCCTCTTCTTCTAAAAGAAAAGGTGACCCATGTTCATATATGTATCCCCTTTGTCAACTTCTCCCTTTTATGAAAATCCAAAAAGTTGAAAAACCATTGTTTTTTTCTTTGTACACTTCAAAACCCAAAAGTCTGCTTTAACTTCTATAAAATGTCCAAGTTCTCACTATTCTAATTTGAGAGAAACAGGTGCTTGAATTTTTTAAGCCTCCAAGAATACGATTGATGCAAAATAGTGAAGAATACCTCTTTCGAGAACTATACTCCAACCTTTTGGCAAATTTACTCCTAATTTATTCAATATGTTGGATTTATTTCAAGAGTTTGCTTTTGCATAACTTTTTATATCATATATTTAAAATTTTGTACAAATTTTACAGAAAATCATATTTTTGTCGTGTTATTGACATTTGACTTTTACAGAAGTATCACAATAAAGTTTGTTGGAAAATCATTACTATACAAAACACAACTTAGTTTATTTGTGAACTTCGTTAATAAAACATCACATACTAAAATATTGACGGTTGTCTACATGCCATTTTGATTCATTTATTTCCCGTATACATGTGCATTTGTATTCATAAATATCATCATAATTAATACATGTCTTTTTTCAAGTGTTCTGGATAACTTAAAAAAACATTTAAATTCAATCATCAAAATGTGAGGAATTTATCAAATTTATAGGAAAAAGGTCAGATGAATTGCTTTTTTGAAAATGATAAAAACTGCTTTGTTATCAAAAAGAAATTTAAATTCAATCATCAAAATCAAATTTATAGGAAAAAGGTCAGATGAATTGCTTTTTTGAAAAAATGATAAAAACTGCTTTGTTATTAAAAAAAAAATAAAAGAAATGAATTGCTTTTCCAAGGAATTCTTAAGCATTTATCCAAAACCAATTAAATGAATACGTAGGTTTTTTATACAAAAATTTTCTGGATACAAAAATTTGTGCACTAGAAGCTGATTTGAAAACAAAAAAATTTATCAAAAGAATATTAATTCATTTAAGCAACAGACACATTCAAGCCTGTGCAAGTGAAAAACGTGTTGAGTTATCAAAAGGAAAGACAAAAAACAAATAAAAAAATAGTAAAATACTTGGGTGAGTTCATGTTTTAGAAAATGAAGGCATTTGATAAGAAAAACAAATTTGTAAATGTAAGATTATTTATTTGTCAAAACTGCATGTTGCTTAAATACAATCCTCAAATTTAAGAATCACAATATTGAAGAAAGAGTTCTCAAATCCCAAAAAAAAAATTAAAAGTGGCATGTAGACAACCATCCTATATTTCGGCAGTGTTCCATTATCGAAGTTCACAAATAAATAGTTTATGATTGTATGGTAAAGAATTTCTAACAAATCTTTCTATGATACTCCTAAAGTGAAGATGTCAAAGCATATGACAACATGATTTTCTGTACATCCATACAAAATGATAAATAAATGGCATAAAAAGATTGTAAAGCAAACCCATGAAAGGAACCCCACAAAATGAATAAACCAAGAGCAAATTCAACAAAAAGAATGAAGTTTCGTTCTTCAGATGGGCATTCAACTCTACACATGCATCCTTCATATTCTTAGTAGCCTTAAAAATTACATATTCCTGTTTCTTCCAAATTAAAATGGTGATAACAAGGACACTTCACAGAATCACAGCAGAGGTTTAGGTTTTGAAGTTTACAATTGTAAAAGCAATGGCTCAACATTTTCTTGATTTTCAAATGTGGGAGAAAAATCGACAAAGTAGAATGAAAAGGAACATGGATTACTTTCTGATAGAAAAGCAAATCGAGAGGAAACCATAGATACAACGGTTGCCATTAGACTCTGAATGTTGTCAAAATGCATTATTGTAGCGTTCAGTTGAGTGTTTAAATTTTCTACTTGACCTTTTGATCTCCACATGATTCTTAGGAATATGAGATTACTTTAGTTTGCACAAAATTGACAAACCAAATTCGAGCTCAGGCCCTCAATCTTACAAGAAACGAGTATAGATACAATCAAATAAAATGCATGCGACACATAGTACTGAAATGATTTTTCAAATAAGTTGATGCCAGTTTATAATTGTATGCTATATGTTTTATGGGAAAAGAAAATCAGATATTGCCTCCACGTGTTATGGGAAAAGAAAATAAGATATTGCTCCATATCCCATAATATGTATTAAGACATAATTGTGAAAGAAACTTGGATATGAGAAAAGAACATAGATAATCATTTGGGTTCCACAATGTAACCTGTTACTTAAACCATATTCATAGAGTTCTCCAGTTAAAGGGTATAAGCAACAATAGCAATAATACTCCATAAAGAACAAACTACGAAGATGCAGGGGCATAAGAAACATAGCAAAAATACTTCAGAACCAAGAAAGTTTTTCAGAGGCAGACATAAGCAACAAAGGAAATACTTAATAACCAAAAGAGCTCTCAGATGCACCTCAGAAAAGAATACTGCTGATCGATTCACAAGCTACTAATGATTACTAAACTCAAGCTGAACTAGAAGTAAAAGAAAGCAGCTGGATGGCACTTACGTTACAGTGAATATATATATATATATAGATATATATAGATAGATAGGCTAATCTGATTGGTAATAAAGATAATAGTAGGAGAACAAAAGGTTACTGACGGCTCCTAAAATGTACCCAGTGTTACTGATCAAAGTCATATCACAGCATGAATTTCCATTAGATTCAAGCAATAGTCTCACTCTAGATTGTGTTAGACTATCAACATGGTGTAACCAACAACATAGTATATTTGCTAGTAACAGGTCACATATAGACAACAAAACCAAAATTAATCACAACAAAAGTCCTATATAAACCAAGTATAACTAGTTCAGATAATTTTAGGAAAATAGCACAAACCCTCATAGAGAAAGAAAATCTTTGTACCATTATAATCACAAAGGTAAATATGGTACTATCAAAGAAGTTAACGGACACACATAGGTAAATATGGAACTATTATGCATACAACATGATATTTTGCTAGAACCTGACATTCTTTCCCATCCCAATCCAGAAGGATCAGAAATTCAAGTCAATCCATAGCCTGCGGCTTACCATCAATTTCAATAAAGAGCAAGAGTCGCAATTCAGGTGAATATGGTTGGCATTAAGAATATTAACTAAGATAAGGAAATTAGTCACCTGAGCATACAAATGAAAGTGTCATGGTCATCATTTCCCCCAGAAGTTCTTGAAGAACTAGAGCCTGAAAATAGAAAATAGTAAAATATCTCCTCCATTTTTTGTAACAAATCCACAATCACCAACAATGTCAAATTTAATTCAGCGACAATTTGTTCAGTGTAGATATTTCTCTAACCAAAGACGCAAGTAACAGAGAAACATACCAACATACAAACAGGAAAGAGGAGGAATTCAACACGAAAATGACAATGAACATTTTCTAAAAGGAAAAACTTGTTGAACAGTTGAAGTTAAAGTTGAAAAAAGCTTGACAATGAACGAAATCATGTCAAAAAGATGTCCAACACCAAATGCTTAAAAACATGCAGCTTTTCTTTCTACATGTAGACAATTGAACACACTTGAAATGAAAATTACAAATAAATTTATGGAAATAAAACCTCTGGAATGCAGGAATTAACGATCAACCAAAATGTACATAGCAACAGTCTTGTGAACAAAAGCACTGCATTTTTGCGTTTAAAAAATGTAGCCCCTCCACAAGAGAACAAAACCAAAAAGGAAAAAAAAACAGGGGGGAAGGGAAAAAGATAAACTAACAATGAACGTTTTCTAAAAGGGAAAACTTGTTGAACAGTTGAAGTTGAAAAAAGCTTGACAATGAACGAAATCATGTCCAAAAAAGATGTCACACCAAATGCTTAAAATACATGCAGAAAATTGAACACACTTGAAATGAAAATTACAAATAAATTTATGGAAATAAAACCTCTGGAATGCAGGAATTAGCGATCAACCAAAATGTACATAGCAACAGTCTTGTGGACAAAAGCACTGCATTTGTGCGTTTAAAAAATGTAGCCTCTCCACAAGAAACAAAAGCACTACATCTGACTCTTTCTGTTGCCTGTTTTCTAGGTTTGAACA
>JACGWL010000396.1:0-13096 GCA_034509725.1 Sesamum angolense
GTGAAGATAGTAAATAAGAAGAAAACATAATATAAACAAGATATTTTTAACTCTTTGTTAGTACAGCAAAAGACAATAACTGAACAGAATAACCCAGAGAAAGAAAAGAAAAGTAACAACAGAGGACAAGAAAAGGAGAAAGGGATGCAACCCAAAATAATGAATCACACAAAATTATTGGATAACCATACATGAGACGCCACCAAAATATATCCAGTATCAGCAAAATTGACCTGCAGCGAAAGAGAATGATATATGCACAACACCTACATTTCAGATAAAATAATTAGCCATCGTTTAAGAATTCATGTGTGAGGATGCAACACGAAACAAGTCATGGCTCAGCTTGATAGTCAGAACAGGAATTATATGCTATTGTTCTGAAAAAAACATTGCATTGTGGACAGACCTAGTTATAAAAATGATGTTTACAAACAGTGTCTATTGTTAAGCGGAACAGGTAATATAAGCACTAGGGATCAAACTCTAACTGAAGCAGTCAGTTCAATCTTCGTCTTCTAGATTCACGAGAATCTCGAGTGTCTAAGTCTGAACTTCTTGACATAATGATTCTTCTTGGGCGAGAAGAAGAAGAAGGGGCTACAGGCATATTGATATCACCAGAACTCCTCATTGCCATAACATGTACGATAGAACCAGAAACATCAGTTGATTGGGAAGATGCGCCAATGGGCAAGGCAGCATTGATATCTGCAGTTGAATCTGGAGGCTGATTCATAGATTGTATGACAGTAGAAGGCCTAGCAAAACGATTTCCAACTGAGAAAGCTCGTGCATCGTTTCGTAGTATCCGGCTGTTAATAACTGTTTCCAGGTCTTCAACCAGCCTCTGCATTACTTAAAGCAGATGAAAGGGAAGAAAGAGAAGCAGCACTTTCAGATAAGACTCTTGAAACCTGATGAATCCTTATATGGGTGGCCACTACCCGACTCTGCATTTTGCCCCTCCGGAGATGTATCAAAATTGAGAATACCACCGCCACCATCTTGTTGTTGTGTTTGATTGCCCATTGCACCAATACTAATCCAAATTCGCCTAAGTGCTTCTGCAACAGGAACATGGGACAGACCCTGTGTCAAGCGTTGTTGTCTAACACTCTCAACTCTACGTGCTTTGGGCCTTGGAGGTATCTTCAAGCCAGTTTCCGTCTCACACACACCATTACTGCCTCCATTTCCATAAATTGGAATCACGGTGCTATCTGATACCTCTCCCTTGCATACTGGACATTCTTTAGATGTAGAATCGACTTCGGGTACCTGATAAAAGCACGACCAACAAAACAAGTGACCGCAACAAGTCAGGATAGGCTCCGTTGCCTCTTCCAAGCATATGTTACAATCATAAAAGCTCCCACCCTCCTTGTTAGCCTTTTTAACCTCAGGATCCATCTCCAAGGCCTTTGCTACCAAATGGGAACTATCCCTTTTACAACCTTTTCCCCTCTCAGCAGTCCTTTCCACAATTTCCCTGTTATTATTTTCATTAAGGACACCTCTCTCACCCACATCCACCATCATTTCACTAGGAACATAACTAGTTTCCATTGAATTTCTTGCTTGACGCCACCGCTGCCGCTGCCTTGCACGAGCAGTAACAGCCTCTAGTTGCCGAATCCTCTCTTCTATCCTCTCATGAGTATTGTCCAACTCATTCATCAAGGACCCGTATCTTGCGACCCTATGAAGAGGTAGGTTCACCGGTTCTCGGTTCAAATCAAGACCCGTTAAATCCACATCCATCAAATTATCATCATCCATCACGTAGGAAACCACCAAATCTCAAGATTACGAAAACCACTTCAGTTAACTACACAAATGATCCAAGGCTGTCCCAGAAATTGGAAAAACTGAATTTCCAGAGTTGGGTTAGAAGCTAAGAAACAAAGTTGAAACTTCAATTAGCAAATACAGGGGTTTAGAAACCCAGAATTGAGAAGAAAAAATAAAGGAACCAACATTCAGGAATAAAAATCAAACGAAAAGACAAACAGATACATTTATATATCAAAGCAATTACAAGATTGAAACACGAGGTTCTGACCTGCGCAGGCGATGAAATCTTTTGTCCTGCATAGTGATTCTCCATCGTCTTTCGGTAGCTGATTTGACGTATGGGATTCCTAATTCGTCATGTATATATCAAGCTAGTGAGAGAGGAATCCAGTGTTGGAGTCTGGATAATTCTTGAGAGAAGGAATGGGAGTGGGGCGCCAAAGGGTATAGGGGAGGGAGGGTACCACTTCCACCTTTGGCCTGAGTCAAACTTGGCGCAT
Organism: Sesamum angolense; assembly: GCA_034509725.1. Classification (NCBI taxonomy): domain Eukaryota; kingdom Viridiplantae; phylum Streptophyta; class Magnoliopsida; order Lamiales; family Pedaliaceae; genus Sesamum; species Sesamum angolense. The sequence continues at coordinate 2,298 of JACGWL010000396.1, forward strand.
TTTTGGAATCTGTGTTAAATTTCGCAAAGCGTACGTCGTCGTACAGGAGATCGCCAAAATGTAGGGTAAAATTTATATTAGCTCTATCATATTCAAAATGTTCAAATAAGTCATTATGATAAAAAAATATATATATAATTCTTTATAAAATTTAAAAAATATGCATACTAGCTCCTAGTGTATTTGAATGAGTTTCTCCACTGTCCGATCATTTTTCGACGCGAGTCTACCATCATTGGAAAACTTGTTGACGACGAGCATTTTGACACCCCATCCACCGCCAATCTCTCATCGACAGGCGAGATATTTCTAGTTTTTTTTATTTTATATTTTTTAAATTTTTTTAATATATATATATATACATATAACTAAATATATTGTTTTATATTATATTTGTAAAATTTAAAGACAGAAGTAGTTGGTCATTTAGGGACAAAAATATATACATATTAAGTTGCATTTTGAGCGCGTGAAATACAATTCTAGAGGTGAGGGAGTAATGTGTATTTTTTTAAATTTTACAAGGGATTATATAGTATTTTTTTTAATCACATGGGCCTATTTGAATATTTTGGATATTATAAGGGGCAACTATATTGATAGGGATCTAATATGATATGAACAGAGAAGGAGCGAAATGTGACAAAGAAAAAAAGGAAAAGAGATAGAAAGTAAGGAGAAGATGAAAAGAAGAAAAGATCAGGATAAAATAGTATTCAGGATTTCTAGGCTGATGAATAGAGAGTGCACAACCGCATTTCCAGTCTACTTTGTGGACATTTCTGCGGGTAATCTTTGACAGCTCCCGGACATTATATTGATTGGTTGTAGAATCAAAAATGTGAAGCTTCACGACTAGTGGGCGGTGGATAATATGCTGCTCACAGGGGGCGTTCCTTCAATCATCTCGGAAGACACTACATTTTGTCCCCCCGACGAAACAGAACGGCGAAGTCATCATTAGACCGACCAAAGAAGTGGTTGACAATGGTGCCAAGAAATGGCTTACCACAGCAGTGGGCTATTGTCTGGGACGGAGGCCATATTTCCCTCAGTTGGAAGCTTTTGCTCGTGCAAATTGGAAGGGGCTACAGCAGGTATCTGCTACTTCCAGTGGCTTCTTCTTCTTCCGTTTCACTACCAGATTTGCCATGGAAGACGTCATTGAAGGTGGTCCTTGGCTCTTCCAAGGTCAACCTATCGTGCTTCAGGTCTGGGAGCAGGGACTGTCTCTACGCCGGCAGAAGCACACTCAAATCCCAGTTTGGGTTCGCCTCAGACATCTGCCGATGGAATACTGGACGGAGGAGGGGCTTAGCACGGTTGCTAGTGGCATTGGGACTCCTCTGTATGCAGACAGTATTACCAAAAATTGTGCTCGTCTTGATTATGCTCGGGTATGTGTTATGCTGAAATTTGATTCTGAGCTCCCAAAAATCTTGTAATTATCAGTCCGGTTTTAAGGAATGGTAAGGAGGACCCTAAGAGGATAGACGTTGAGTACGAGTGGCTTCCACAACGGTGTAAATCTTGCTGTTCTTTGGGGCATGTGGCAGCAACCTGCCCGGCCGCTGTTAAGAGGAATACAGCTCCGCCAATATCGATATTTGTCAAAACAGAGTCCTCAACTGGCCTCTGTTTGGACTAAACAGAACAACCGATCAGAAGCTGCTCAGTCAGTTGCCAGTCCAATGCGAAGCGGGTCAGCTGGAATTGCCAAGGGCAAGGACGTTGTTCTTTATAATTCTTATAGTGCTCTAGACACAGCTTTAATCGAGGATGCTGAATATACTGTTCAAACTGAAAATCAGCCACAGGGCCCTAATGATTGCAGCCCGTTGATGGAAGGTTCATGATCAGGGCGGCTTCGTGGAATGTTCGTGGGCTCAATGGTCTCGACCACCAAAGCAGTTGACCAATTGGTAAGAGATCATAAACTCTCGTTTATTGGTTTAATTGAAACCCGAGTCAGTCAAGCTAATGTACAACGCACCCGGCGTAATTTGTTAATAAATTGGTCATGGTTCGAGGACTATTCTGGTCCAGCAGGCCGTATATGGTTAGCTTGGAATTCGTTGGAGGTTGGTGTTGAAATACTTGAGGTAGGGATTCAGTTTATTCACTGTCGAGCATTCATTAAACGGATGCACACAAGGTGCTTGATATCTGTTCTCTATGGTGATTATGACATAATCCAAGAAGGGAGCTTTGGAGTGCTTTGCGTAATCTATCCACAGGTATATTGGCTGAACCTTGGCTGGTTTTAGGAGATTTTAATGCGGTTGTAGATGAGAGTGAAGTTTGTGGGCAAGCGGCGGATACGAGTGCATCAATGATGGAATTTAGAAATTGTATTCGGGACACGGGTCTCGTGCCGCTGCCTTTCACCGGCTGCCCGTATACATGGCACAATTGCAGTGAAGGGCCTAGGAGCTTATGGAAGAGATTGGACAGGATGCTTGTGAATGAGGCGTGGCTGGACACTTGGCCTAGTTCGTCATACCTCTCAGCGTTACCGAGCACTTCAGACCATTCTCCGCTAATCCACTGGCACGAACAGCAATACTGATCATGCCGTATTCAAATTTGACAATTATCTAGCACAACTACCAGGTTTTTTGGATTCCGTGGAGAACATCTGGAAGCACCATATTTCAGGGACTGCAATGTACGAAAGTGTGTGCAAGCTGAAACTCTTAAAATCTGAGTTTCGAAGACTGAAAAAACGGACTGGTAATCTTACGGACAACGTTCAGAGAGCTAAGACATTCCTAGATAAGGCTCAATCGTTATTTGCTACATACAGGGAGGATATCTTTCTCAATCTTGTGAAATGCTGTCGCCGGGTTTATTCAGTGGCTGTCAAGCTGGAAATCAGTATGCTTCAACAGCGGGCTAAGATGCGCTGGCTGAAACACGGGGACCAAAGTTCGAAAGTCTTTTTCCAAAAGATTAACTCGACACGGGTGAAACAAAGGGTTTTTCAGATAACTACAGCAAGTGGAGAAACTTCTCACAACACAACATGATGTTACTCAGGAGTTTATTTCGTATTTTCAGAATTTACTTGGGGGCTCTACCACACACAGGTTGCTTGATTTGGAATTTTTACGTCCTGCTCTTAAACATACAATCTCTACGGCTGAAGCTAGCCTCCTAGTGGCACCAGTGACTCAGTCTGAAGTAAAAGAGGCTTTCTTTGACATAGATGTTGAGAGTGCTCCAGGTCCGGATGGTTTTACCTCAGCATTCTATAGGGCGGCATGGCCAATTATTGGTCAGAGTATGTTTGACTCTGTTGGTGAGTTTTTCCGAACGGGTAAACTTCTAAAACAGATCAATACAACTCTTCTAGCCTTGATCCCGAAGGTGAATATGCCTACTTATGTCTCAGATTATAGACCGATCTCCTGTTGCAATGTTTTGTACAAAGCAATCACCAAGATTATAGTGAAACGTCTTCAGCGGGTCCTTCCTTTGCTTATCACTTATTCACAGAATGCCTTCGTACCAGGAAGAAGTATCTCAGATAATATACTTTTAGCCCAAGAACTACTTGCCGGCTACAATCAATCAAGACTTCCTGAACGGTGTACACTCAAAGTGGACATTCAGAAAGCATATGATTCGGTCGAGTGGGATTTCATGGTGGAGGTTCTGAAGTTATTCAACTTCCCACATCAGTTTATTACTCTTATTGAGCAATGTATTTCGACAGCCACATTTTCGGTTTCTCTTAATGGCTCGATAAATGGTTTTTTCAAAGGAGGTCGGGGACTTCGACAGGGTGATCCATGTCACCTTATCTTTTTGTTTTGGTGATGGAAATTTGGAACTCGCTTCTCCGACACAGAGTTCAAAACGCAGCCCATTTCCAGTACCATTGGAAATGCAAGGAACTTGGTTTAGTGAATCTATGCTTTGCGGATGATGTTTTAATTTTCTGTAAAGCTGATATTCTTTCAATAAAAGTACTAACTGATACTTTGTGTGAGTTTGCTACATTGTCAGGTCTTCAAGTCAACCCGGCTAAGAGCCAGATCATACTATCCCGAGCAGTGCAGCAACAACGCCAACAGATTCTGGCGCACTTGGGGTTCCAAGAAGGATCACTTCCTATTAAATACCTAGGTATACCTCTAACTTCTTCTAGACTAACGATTGCGGATTGCAGGCCCTTACTCGACAAAGTAGACACAAGATTAGCGGGCTGGAACCATCAGACTATGTCTTACGCTGGACGGCTACAACTCATCAAATCGGTCCTTAGCACATTGCATACGTATTGGGCCTCGGTTTTTATTTTGCCTAAAGGCGTTCTGAAGAATCTGGAGAAGAAGATGAGAACATTTCTTTGGCAAGGACAATCTGGACGGGGAAATGCGAAAGTTGCATGGGCTCAGATTTGCAAACCAAAGGCGGAAGGAGGTCTTGGCATTAGTAGTCTGATTACCACGAATCAGGCACTAATTCTGAAACAATTATGGAGGATATTGCAAAATGATGGAACGTCGATTTGGGTGGATTGGATTCAGCAATACAGGCTTCGTCATTCAACGTTTTGGACATTCAATCGTGCGACGGGTTCGTGGAGTTGGAAGAAAATGCTTAAACTGAGACCTCTTCTACAAAGAGGTGTTGTCTACAAGGTAGGAGATGGCTCTTCATTTAGTCTTTGGCAGGATCTTTGGCATGAACGGGGACCACTCTGTCTATCTTATCCACGGGGACCGGCGGTCACGGGACTGCCTTTATCATCGACCCTTTCCAGCGTGCTACAGGGGAACCAATGGTGCTGGCCGGCCGACAGATACGGATATTGTTGAGATCATCTCCCAGCTACCTCCAACACAACCTTCAGCAGCAGACAGACGTTGGGATCAGCAACTCGGGACAGTACACGCTGCAGTCAGCAAAATTGCTCATTCAGCCGACTAATCATCGGGTACATTGGCACGGACTGCTTCAAGGTAAGTTTAAGATACCAAGACACGGGTTTTATCCTTTGGTTGGCCTTCTTGAATAAACTTTCCACCATGGATCAACCTTGGGTCCCAACGGCGGCAAATGGGTGTGTGATGTGTGATGGACATTTTAATGAGACACAGGACCACTTGTTTTTCCAATGTTGGTTTTCAAGACGTTGCTTGACCATTTTGAAGAACAAGGTCAGATTCCAATGGCCATATTTAGATTGGAAGCAGGGCATTACTTGGGCAAGCAAAAAGTGGCGTGGTAATCATTTAGTTAATGCGGCATTACGAGCGACTTTGGCAGCTTTGATATACCATATTTGGGCTGAAAGGAATCAGAGGAAATTTCAGCAACATCGTCGTCAGCGGAATTCATCTCGAACAAAGTCTTGGAAGACGTCCGAATGCGGATAATGGCAGCCGAACTCCCTTCAAGTTTACAAGCTAGAATTTTGTATAGGATTTGGAAATTAGAATGGCCAGTTGAGCAATAGGGTACTTCTTGTAAAGCCATGTACGATTTTATTTTTTAATGCAATTTACCATTTACCCAAAAAAAAATTTGCTAAGTGAAATAATAACTACAAGTTAGTCAAATAGGTAAGCAAACTTTCTTTAATAAAACGTGCAAAATCGCTGAAATAAAACTGTCTCCAAATCGATGAAACTTGACCCAGAGGTAGGTCTTAACCATAATAGTGCGTGGTAAATTTACTAAGTAAAATAATACAAGTTAGTCAAATAGTAAGCAAACTTTTTTAATAAAACGTGCAAAATAGCTGAAATAAAAACTGTCTCCGAATCTGACGAAACTTGACCCAGGTAGGTCTTAACCCATAATACGTGGTAAATTTGCTAAGAGAAATAATAACTACAAGTTAGTCAAATAGTAACAAACTTTCTTTAATAAAACCTGCAAATCAGCTAAAATAAAAACTGTCTCCGAATCTGACGAAACTTGACCAGGTAGGTCTTAACCCATAATAGTGCGTGGTAAATTTGCTAAGTGAAATAATAACTACAAGTTAGTCAAATAGTAAGCAAACTTCTTAAATAAAACGTGCAAAATAGCTGAAATAAAAAGTTTCCGAATTTGATGAAACTTGACCCAGAGAAGGTCTTAACCCATATAATACTCCAATGTAAATTTGCTAAGTGAAATAATAACTACAAGTTAGTCAAATACGTAAGAGAACTTTCTTAAATAAAACCTGCAAAACAGCTGAAATAAAAACTGTCTCCGAATTGACGAAACTTGACCTTCTTAACCCATAATACTCGTGGTAAATTTCCTAAGTGATATAATAACTACAAGTTAGTCAAATAGAAGCAAACTTTCTTTAATAAAACCTTGCAAAACAACTAATAAAAATTGTCTACGAATCTGACGAAACTTGACCCAGAGGTAGGTCTTAACGCATAATAGTGCGTGGTAAATTTGCTAAGTGAAATAATAACTACAAGTTAGTGAAACATGTAAACAAACTTTCTTTAATAAAATTGGGCAAAATCTCTGAAATGTCTCCGAATGTGACGAAACTTGACCCAGGGTAGGTCTTAACCTAAAATAGTGCGTGTAAATTTTCTAAGTGAAATAATAACTACAAGTTAGTCAAATACGTAAGCGAACTTTCTTAAATAAAATCATGCAAAAAATCTGAAATAAAAACTGTCTCCGAATCGGACGAAACTTAACCCAGAGGTAGGTCACAACTCATAAGTGCGTGATAAATTTACGAAGTGAAATAATAACTACGGGTTAGTCAAATATGTAAGCAAACTTTCTTTAATAAAATCGTGCAAAATCGCTGAATTAAAAACTGTCTACGAATCTGATGAAACTTGACCCAGAGGTTGTCTTAACCCTTAATAGTGCGTGGTAAATTTGCTAAGTGAAATAATAACTACAAGTTTTTCAAATAGGTAAACAAACTTTCTTTAATAAAACCGTGCAAAATCGCTGAAATAAAAACTGTATGTAAAGAAGCGGTGTATGTACAGAAGCGGCCGGTGCAGCCCCACCCACGGTCAGTAAGCCTATGGCGAAGGATGCTGTCCGTACAGTTCAGCACACGGTACCTGAGGAGGACGGAACTGTAGATATGGAGATTGGAACTGACGATAGAAGTTACATTGACAAAGGGAAAGCGGTAGTTGTGTATAATCCGTTTGATGCTTTATTGTTAACTGATGATGGTGATTCTGATCGGGGTCCTATAAGCAGCCCCTTGCAAAATGTGACATAATGAATGCAGCATTCTGGAACGTTCGAGGACTGAACAGGCGAGACCATCAGGTGGCAGTGAAGGAGCTTGTAAACGAATTCAGGTTAAACTTTATTGGTCTCTTAGAAACTCGTGTCTCTGCGTTAATGTGCTGCGTGTTCAAACCTTTTTGCCACGATGGTCTTGGTTTACTGATTATGATATGCTTGGTAACCGTATTTGGATTGCATGGGATGATGATTTACTTGATGTGGATGTGCTGAATTTGGATGTCCAATTTATACACTGTCGCATTAGTATTCGTTGTTCTCATCTGTCTGGCTTAGCTACTGTCGTAGACGGGGGTTGTGGCAGAGTTTAGTGACATTGGCTGACTCTATTTCTGATAAGCCGTGGATTGTTGGGGGTGACTTTAATACAGTGGTGGATATGAGTGAGGTGTGTGGAGCTCAGCAGATATTCACCTGGCCATGAACGAGTTCCGGGATTGTATCCTAGGCACAGGATTAATTCACCTTCCGGTTCAGGGAGAACTCTTTCTTGGCATAATTGCAGTGAAGGAGATCGTAGCCTATGGAAACGTCTGATAGACTGCTGGTTAATGATGCTTGGCTACGATTGTGGCCAATTCGCATTATCAATGTCTTAACGCTCGACTTCGGATCACTCCCCACTTGTGCTCCGGAGATACTGATAATCATACGGTAAGCATGTTCCGTTTTGATAATTACCTCACGATGTCATCGGAATTTATTCCTCTAGTGCAGAATGTATGGGGGCACAGAATTGAGGGTACATCAATGTATGCTGTTACACGGAAACTACGGGCTTTGAAACCGATTTTCCCGCACACTTAGAAAGAAGAAAGGGACCTCCCGTCAATGTTAAACTAGCGGCGGAATTTCTGGCCACGGTGCAGCAATTGTTGCAGATAGACAGACATAATACTCTATTGCTCTGCCTTGAGAAGTGCTGCAAATTGGTTTCTTCAAGGAGACGAAACTTGAACAGGTCATGCTTCAACAACGAGCCAAGATCCAATGGTTAAAAGGGGGGATCAATGCTCTCGGATATTCTTCCGAAAGGTGGCTATGAGACGGGCATCCAAGCGGGTTTCCAAATTATAAATGAGGATGGCCATACTCTCACAACACATGAGGATGTAGTGAATGAGTTCGTCTCCTTCTATCAGCGACTGCTCGGGGGTGACAGAAGGCGAAAATTCATTGACTTGAGATATTTACGTCCTTGGGCACGCCATGTGCTAACACAGGAGGAGAGTCAGGCGCTAGTCCAATCGTTACACGGGAGGAAATTAAGGACGCATTCTTTGACATTGCTGAGGATAAGGCGCCAGGCCCAGATGGATACTCATCGGGTTCTATAAAGCAGCTTGGCCGGTTATTGGTGAGGAGATGACTAAGGCTATACTAGAATTCTTTACAACAGGTCGACTATTGAAACAGGTCAACACCACTATACTTGCTCTCATCCCTAAGGTACGGGCTCCATCACGGTTTCTGATTTCCGTCCCATATCTTTTTGTAACGTACTTTATAAAGTTATTACCAAGATAATTGTACAGGCGCTTGAGACTAGTGCTAGAAGCAGCTGATCAGCCCATCCCAGAATGCATTTGTCCCGGGCCGTTCTATGGAGATAACATCCTCCTTGCTCAGGAGTTGTTCGCGGGGATATAATAGACAGGGGCTGCAATGAGATGTGCTTGAAAGTTGATTTGCGAAAAGGCATACGACACGGTCGAATGGGATTTCCTTAGTGCCGTGCTACAAATGTTTGGATTTTCGGGCACCTTTATTGGATGGGTTGAGGAGTGTGTCACTACTCCTATGTTTCTCGTATGCATCAATGGAAACCTCAGGTTTCTTCAAGGGTTCCAGGGGTTAAGACAAGGGGATCCGATGTCCCCGTCTTGTTCGTTCTGATAATGGAGGTCCTGCAGTTGATGTTACTACAACTTATTGATCAGAATGAGGGATTCTCCTTCATTGGCGGTGCAAGGAGCTTGGATTATTCCAACTTTGCTTTGCAGATGACCTCCTCCCTCTTCTGTAAAGCGGATGTGGCTTCGGTTTGGGTTTTTAGACACGGGCTGGCCGAGTTCCGCCAAACTGTCCGGGCTACATGCCAATCCCACAAAAGAGTCAGCTTATTCTCTCCCGTTCAGCACAGATGTCCGGGAACAACTACTTGCAGCACTACATTTCCAGGAGGGTCACCTTCCCCTCAGGTACCTGGACTTCCTCTATTAGCCTCGCGTTATCAATTTCGGATTGTAGCCTCTTCTCCTTAAAATTGATAGTCGGATTAAAGATGGGAAAGCATTCAGTTGTCTTTGCAGGAGAATTTCAATTGATCAAATCGGTGCTCATGTCACTAAACGTGTTATACTGGGCAATGGCCTTCATTTTACGAAAGGGGTCATAAGAGAGGTGGAAAAAAAGATGCGTACCTTCTTGTGGAAAGGAAACTCAGCAGTGGGATATCAAAGGTGGCATGGAGTGTGGTGTGCAAACCGATAGAGGAAGGGGTCAAGGAATCCGGGATATCCTTGCCCTCAACAAAGCACTTATGAGTCACCACCTTTGGAATGTGATCCAGAACAACCAGTCGCCATTTGGGTTAAAATGGATTGCTCATACTCGACTGACGGCATAAATCTGTATGGACGGTGGATGTGAAAGGAGGCTCTTGGGGAGGAAGATCTTTAAGATTAAGATCGCATTCTTCCCTATTGAGTTTCAAGATTGGTGATGGGGAATCCTTCTCTCTTTGGCATGACCGTGGCATAGCTCGGCTCCTTGATAACACGATTTCCGAGAGGCCTGGCAGGACGAACATACGGAGGCAGCAAAACTCTCCGCGTACTTGTGGATGGAATTGGAGTTGGCCTCCAATCACGGATTTTGGAATGTATTGAAATTTTACACCGTGCTTACCGATTATTCACAATGGAGCGACTCTATTTATGGAGAGGTGGCGTTTTTTCTACAAAGGTGCTCTATGAATATTTTCCGTAATCATGGACCTAAGTAGGGTGGTACTCACTATTTTTAGGCCTTGTAAGATACCCCAGATACTCGTTTGTGTTATGATGGCTATACTTGATAAACTTTCGACGATGGATAAACCTGGCTATCTCACTTAGGAGGTTTGTGTGCTGTGCGGTCGGAGATGAGACACATGAGCACCTCGTTTCGGTGCCAACTATTCTTGGCAGTGTAGTCCGAATACTGAAGGGAACGTTCGCTTCACTTGGCCGAACCGAGCATCGGGCAGTTGATATTGCATGGCGTCGAAGATGGATATGGCCGACATATTGTGGCAGGCGGCATATAAGAGCTTGTTAGCGCTATTGTCTATCATATTGCAGGAACGTAATAGAAGATTTTTTCAGCAAAGTATGCGGCCGAGCTCACTATTGCTACGAAGGCAGGGGGAAGGCGGGGGGAGGGAGGGGGGGAAGGGGGAGAGGGGGGAAGTGGGGGAAGCGGTGGATTAGTGGATTGAGTGAGAATGAGGCCGAAGAATATTACGCATTGAAGTTTCACCCGACTCTGTTATATTCGCATTTTTTTTA
>JACGWL010000397.1:0-18103 GCA_034509725.1 Sesamum angolense
CTACCTGGGTCAAGTTTCGTCAGATTCGGAGACAGTTTTTATTTCAGCGTTTTTGCACGGTTTTATTAAAGAAAGTTTGCTTACCTATTTGACTAACTTGTAGTTATTATTTCACTTAGCAAATTTACCACGCACTATTATGGGTTAAGACCTACCTCTGGGTCAAGTTTCGTCAGATTCGGAGACAGTTTTTATTTCATTTTGCACGGTTTTATTAAAGAAAGTTTGCTTACCTATTTGACTAACTTGTAGTTATTATTTCACTTAGCAAATTTACCGCACTATTATGGGTTAAGACCTACCTCTGGGTCAAGTTTCGTCAGATTCGGAGACAGTTTTTATTTCAGCGATTTTGCACGGTTTTATTAAAGAAAGTTTGCTTACCTATTTGACTAACTTGTAGTTATTATTTCACTTAGCAAATTTACCACGCACTATTATGGGTTAAGACCTACCTCTGGGTCAAGTTTCGTCAGATTCGGAGACAGTTTTTATTTCAGGTTTTTGCACGGTTTTATTAAAGAAAGTTTGCTTACCTATTTGACTAACTTGTAGTTATTATTTCACTTAGCAAATTTACCACGCACTATTATGGGTTAAGACCTACCTCTGGGTCAAGTTTCGTCAGATTCGGAGACAGTTTTTATTTCAGCGATTTTGCACGGTTTTATTAAGAAAGTTTGCTTACCTATTTGACTAACTTGTAGTTATTATTTCACTTAGCAAATTTACCACGCACTATTATGGGTTAAGACCTACCTCTGGGTCAAGTTTCGTCAGATTCGGAGAGTTTTTATTTCAGCGTTTTGCACGGTTTTATTAAAGAAAGTTTGCTACCTATTTGACTAACTTGTAGTTATTATTTCACTTAGCAAATTTACCACGCACTATTATGGGTTAAGACCTACCTCTGGGTCAAGTTTCGTCAGATTCGGAGACAGTTTTTATTTCAGCGATTTTGCACGGTTTTATTAAAGAAAGTTTGCTTACCTATTTGACTAACTTGTAGTTATTATTTCACTTAGCAAATTTACCACGCACTATTATGGGTTAAGACCTACCTCTGGGTCAAGTTTCGTCAGATTCGGAGACAGTTTTTATTTCAGCTTTTGCACGGTTTTATTAAAGAAAGTTTGCTTACCTATTTGACTAACTTGTAGTTATTATTTCACTTAGCAAATTTACCACGCACTATTATGGTTAAGACCTACCTCTGGGTCAAGTTTCGTCAGATTCGGAGACAGTTTTTATTTCAGCGTTTTGCACGGTTTTATTAAAGAAAGTTTGCTTACCTATTTGACTAACTTGTAGTTATTATTTCACTTAGCAAATTTACCACGCACTATTATGGGTTAAGACCTACCTCTGGGTCAAGTTTCGTCAGATTCGGAGACAGTTTTTTTTCAGCGATTTTGCACGGTTTTATTAAAGAAAGTTTGCTTACCTATTTGACTAACTTGTAGTTATTATTTCACTTAGCAAATTTACCACGCACTTATGGGCTAAGACCTACCTCTGGGTCAAGTTTCATCAGATTCGGAGACAGATTTTTTTTTCGGTAACGGTAAATTTCATTAATAAAGGAACGTACAAATAGTACAACAATCAAAATATCAAACGGTACCCCTGACAGGCCACTTCAAAAGGGATTGAGTCTTCATTGTCTCAATCTCTGTCTAATCTCATCAATCGCTATTATAGCAATAGTGGAACTCGTCCGCTCAATGTGCTGAAAAACTCTTCTATTACGTTCCTGCCAAATATGATAGACAATAGCCGCTAATAAAGCTCTGTAGGCCGCCTACTCTATATGTCGGCCATTCCATCTCCTCGAAGCCCATGTAATATCCAATCCCCATGCACGGTTCGGCCAGGAGAAGCGAACAGTTTCCTTCAGTACTCGGATACACTGCCGGGAAAAGCTGCACCGAAAGAAGAGGTGCTCATGTGTCTCCATCTCACGGCAGCACAACACACATACCCCTCCCAAGTGAGATAGCCAGGGTTTATCCATCGTCGAAAGTTTATCAAGAATGGCCATCCATAGAACAAACGAGTACCTGGGTATCTTACAAGGGCTTACAAGAAGTGAATACCAACCAACTTGAGGCCCAGGAACACGGAATATATCGTAGACCGCTTTCGTAGAGAAGGTGCCTCCTCGCCATAGAATAGAGTCGGTGCCATTGTGAATAGTTGGTAGCAAGTGTATGATTTCAATGCATTCCATATCCGTGATAAGAGGCCAACTCCAATCTCCATCAACAAGTACCGCAGAGAGTTTCGCTGCCTCAGGTATGTTCGTCCGGCCACGACCTCTCAGAAAGCGTGTGATCAAAGGGCCGAGGCTATGCCACGGGTCATGCCAAAGAGAAAAAGATTGCCCATCTCCAATCTTGAACTCAATGTGGGGAAGAAGTGCAGATCGTAGCCGAAGAAGCTTTCTCCAACTCCAAGAGCCACCTTTCACGTCCACCGTCCAAACCGATTTATGCCTCAGTCGAGTATGAGTAATCCATTTCACCCAAATGGATGACTGGTTGTTTTGGATCACATTCCAAAGATGGCGACTCATAAGTGCTTTGTTTAGTGCAAGGATATCCCAGATTCCTTGACCCCCTTCTTCTATCGGTCTGCACACCACACTCCAAGCCACCTTTGGATATCCCACTGCTGAGTTTCCTTTCACAGGAAAGTACGCATCTTTTTTTCAACTTCTCGGATGACCCCTTTCGGTAATATGAAGGCCATTGCCCAATAAACATTTAGTGCATAAGTACTGATTTGATCAATTGAAGTCTCCCTGCAAAGGACAACTGAATGCTTTCCCAACCTTTAATCCGACTATCAATTTTAAGGAGAAGAGGCTGGCAATCCGAAATTGATAACCGCGAGGCTAATAGAGGAAGTCCGAGGTACCTGAGTGGAAGGTGACTCTCCTGGAACTGAAGTGCTGCAAGTAGGTGCTCCTGGATATCCTGTGGTGAACGGGATAGAATAAGATGACTCTTTTGTGGATTAGCGTGTAGGCCGGATAGTTTAGCGAATTCGTCCAACCCTTGTCGAAACACCTGAACCGAAGCCACGTCGGCTTTACAGAATAGAAGGAGGTCATCAGCAAAGCAAAGTTGAAATAAACCAAGCTCCTTGCAACGCCAGTGAAAGGAGAATCCTCATTCTGATCAATAAGTTGTTGCAACATCAACTGCAGGACCTCCATAATCAGAACAAATAAGAACGGGGACATCGGATCCCGTTGTCTTAAACCCCTGGAACCCTTGAAGAAACCGTGAGGGTTCCCATTAATGCAAACCGAGAACATGGGAGTAGTGACACACACCTCAATCCATCCAATGAAGGTGCCCGTAAATCCAAACAGTTGTAGCACAGCACTAAGGAAGTCCCACTCGACCGTGTCATATGCCTTCCTCAAATCATCCTTCAAGGCATATCTCTTCGGTAGTCCCTGTCTATTATACCCTGTGAACAACTCCTGTGCAAGGTGGATATTATCTCCAATAGAACGGCCCGGAACAAATGCATTCTGAGAGGGGCTGATCAGCTTATCTAACACTATTCTCAAGCGCTGTACAATAATCTTGGTGATAACTTTATAAAGCATGTTACAACAGGATATGGTCGGAAATCTGAAACCATAGATGGAACCCGTACCTTAGGAATGAGAGCAAGAATAGTGGTGTTGACTTGTCTCAACAGTTGCCCTGTGATAAAGAATTCCACTATTGCTTTAACCACCTCCTCACCAATGACCGGCCAAGCAGCTTTATAAAACCCCGATGAGTATCCATCCGGACCTGGCGCTTTATCCTCTGCAATGTCAAAGAAAGCGTCTTTAATTTCCTCTCGTGTAACCGATTGTACTAGCGCCTGACTTTCTTCCAGTGTTAAAACATGACGTACCCAAGGACGTAAATGTCTAAGGTCAATGAACTCTCGCCGTCTGTCACCCCAAGCAATCGCTGATAGAAGGAGACGAATTCATTGACTACGTCATCTTCTGTTGTGAGAGTATGGCCATCCTCATTAAGAATCTGGAAAACCCGCTTGGATGCCCGTCTCATAGCCACCTTTCGGAAGAATATCCGAGAGCATTGATCTCCCCCTTTTAACCATTGGATCTTCGCTCGTTGTTGAAGCAGGATCTGTTCAAGTTTCATAGCTTTCAAAAACCAGTTTGCAACACTTCTCAAGGTGGATCAACAATGTATTATGCCTGTCTGTCTGCAACAATTGCTGCACCGTGCCCAGAAATTCCGCCGCTAGTTTGACATTCAATGAAAGATCCCCTTTCTTCTTTCTAAGTGTGCGAAAGACCGGTTTCAAAGCTCGTAGTTTTCGTGTAACTGCATACATGGATGTGCCTTCAATTCTGTGCCGCCAGATATTCTGCACTAAAGGGGTAAATTCTGATGACATCGTGAGATAGTTATCAAATCGAAACATGCTTACAGTATGAGTGTCCGTATTTCCTCGGAGCACAAGGGGGGAGTGATCGGACGTTCGAGCATTCAGATATTGGTAGTGCGAATTCGGCCACTGTCTTAGCCAAGTATCATTAACAAGCAGTCTATCCAGTCTTTTCCAAAGGCTACGATCTCCTTCACTGCAATTGTGCCAAGAAAAAATTTCACCCTGAACTGGTAGGTGAATTAATCCTGTGCCAAGAATACAATCCCTGAACTCATTCATAGCCATATGAATATCCGCTGAGGCTCCACACACCTCACTCATATCTAACACTGTGTTAAAGTCTCCCCCAACAATCCACGGTTCATCAGAAATAGAGTCAGCCAATGTCACTAAATCCTGCCACAACCCCCGTCTACTTATACTATCATTAGCACCATAAACAACCGTAACTAAGACAGACAGGTGAGCACTACGAATATTAATGCGACAGTGTATAAATTGGACATCCAAATTCAGCACATCCACATCAAGCAATTCATCATCCCATGCTATCCATATACGGTTACCAGGCACATCACAATCAGTAAACCAAGACCATCGTGGCAAAAAGGTTTGAATACGCAGCACATTAATAGCAGAAACTCGAGTTTCTAAAAGCCCAAGAAAGTTTAACCTGAATACGGATACAAGCTCTTTCACCGCCACCTGGTGATCTCGCCTGTTCAGTCCTCGAACGTTCCAAATGGCTGCGTTCATCACGTAACACTGTGCAAGGGGCTGCTTATAGGACCCCGTTCAGAATCACCTGCATCAACATCAGCTAACAATAAAGCATCAAACGGATTATACACTACTACCGCTTTCCCCTTGTCAATAAAATTGCTCTGTTCAGCTCCAACATCCTTCTCTATAGGTTCGTCCTCCTCATCAACCGTGTGCTGGACTGTACGGACAGCATCCTTCTCCTTAGGCTGGCTGACCGTAGGTGGGGGCTGTACAGGCTGCTTCTGTGCATACACTGCCACCGTCGATTTCGCGGGTTTTTTAGAATCGGGACATGTAGCCGTTGCATGGCCTAACGACATACATTGTTTACATTTCGGCGGCACCCATTCATACTCCACCTCCACCTTGCATGGAGTTTCACTTCCATCCTCCTTCGGCATCATGACAACGAGATGTTTTGGGAGTGTTGACGATATGTCGAGCATCACACATACACGAGCAAAATCCAGTCTCATGCATGCCCGCGTGACAGTATCTTGGTACAATGGACGTCCAACTCCACTTGCCACCGTGCTAAGTCCATCATTAGTCCAAAATTCCACGGGTAAGTGACGAAGTCTAATCCACACAGGTACTTGTGCATGTTTATGCTTTCGCAAAACCATACCCGGCTCCCACCTCTGTAGTACGATCGGTTGCCCCTGGAACAACCAAAGACCTTCTTCAATAACTTCCTCCATAGCAATCTCCGTTTTAAATTTGAAGAAATAGAACCCATTAGAAGTCACGGTGACTTCCTTGACCGCTGGCCACACTGATCTAACGTAATCATTTAGGTGGTGATAGTACGGTTTACGTCCAAAGAAATAACCCACCGCCGTGCAATCTCAGTTGTTTTGCATAGTTTTATTAAAGAAAGTTTGTTTACCTTTTCGACTAACTTGTAGTTATTATTTCACTTAAAAATTTACCACACTATTATGGGTTAAGACCTACCTCTGGGTCAAGTTTCGTCAGATTCGGAGACAGTTTTTATTTCAGCTTTTGCACGGTTTTATTAAAGAAAGTTTGCTTACCTATTTGACTAACTTGTAGTTATTATTTCACTTAGCAAATTTACCACTATTATGGGTTAAGACCTACCTCTGGGTCAAGTTTCGTCAGATTCGGAGACAGTTTTTTTTTCAGCGTTTTTGCACGGTTTTATTAAAGAAAGTTTGCTTACCTATTTGACTAACTTGTAGTTATTATTTCACTTAGCAAATTTACCACGCACTTATGGGTTAAGACCTACCTCTGGGTCAAGTTTCGTCAGATTCGGAGACAGTTTTTATTTCAGCGTTTTTGCACGGTTTTATTAAGAAAGTTTGCTTACCTATTTGACTAACTTGTAGTTATTATTTCACTTAGCAAATTTACCACGCACTATTATGGGTTAACCTACCTCTGGGTCAAGTTTCGTCAGATTCGGAGACAGTTTTTATTTCAGCTTTTGCACGGTTTTATTAAAGAAAGTTTGCTTACCTATTTGACTAACTTGTAGTTATTATTTCACTTAGCAAATTTACCACGCACTATTATGGGTTAAGACCTACCTCTGGGTCAAGTTTCGTCAGATTCGGAGACAGTTTTTATTTCAGCGTTTTGCACGTTTTATTAAAGAAAGTTTGCTTACCTATTTGACTAACTTGTAGTTATTATTTCACTTAGCAAATTTACCACGCACTATTATGGGTTAAGACCTACCTCTGGGTCAAGTTTCGTCAGATTCGGAGACAGTTTTTATTTCAGCTTTTGCACGGTTTTATTAAAGAAAGTTTGCTTACCTATTTGACTAACTTGTAGTTATTATTTCACTTAGCAAATTTACTATTATGGGTTAAGACCTACCTCTGGGTCAAGTTTCGTCAGATTCGGAGACAGTTTTTATTTCAGCGATTTTGCACGGTTTTATTAAAGAAAGTTTGCTTACCTATTTGACTAACTTTAGTTATTATTTCACTTAGCAAATTTACCAGCACTATTATGGGTTAAGACCTACCTCTGGGTCAAGTTTCGTCAGATTCGGAGACAGTTTTTATTTCAGCGTTTTGCACGGTTTTATTAAAGAAAGTTTGCTTACCTATTTGACTAACTTGTAGTTATTATTTCACTTAGCAAATTTACCACGCACTATTATGGGTTAAGACCTACCTCTGGGTCAAGTTTCGTCAGATTCGGAGACAGTTTTTATTTCAGCGATTTTGCGATTTTATTAAAGAAAGTTTGCTTACCTATTTGACTAACTTGTAGTTATTACTTTGAAGAAAAAAAATACAATGATTGAAAATTCTTCCTGTTCTCTCTCACACACTACACCTCCTACACACACTAACCTTAAACACTACCATGCACCCTCGGCCATGGAGGAAGCCGGCGAGGGCGCCGCCTCGGACAGTCCGGCGATGAACACGCCGGCGGTTGAGGCTGTTCCGATTGACGCAAAGATCATGTCCGAATTCAATTTCAAGGAATTCCTCCAACTTGCTACGCGGGTGATTGACGTTCGCGACGCCGACTCCATGGCGGCGTTGGTGGAGTTGAAATGACGGTGGTGGGAAAAGTTTGGGAAGGATTCGACAGGCGGTGCTATCGACCATGGCGGTCCCTTTCAACCCCGCCCGTTGCTGCTGTTCGTTGGTCCCTTTCAACCACGCCTGATGCTTTGCCGACCGTTAGCGCCTTGGACAGCGCAAATTCCTTGGCCCCAGATTAGATTGCGGCGCCCCCGCTTTAATGGCGCCTAGGGTTTTCGAATTGATGATGATGGCGCCTTCGACTGCCGTGCGCGACGCTCTGGTGTGTAACTCCCCGTCGGCCATGGACGTTTCGAAGGCCCCGACGGCGACGGATGTTCGGGTTTCTTCGCCTCGGGTTTTGGCTTCACCGCCGTCGCCATCCACGACCGCTCCGCCGAATTCGACCGGGATTACTTTGCCGGAATAGCCTTCGGCAATGTCGCCCCCTGCCGCCAAGACAGCACTGAACCCGTCGGTTGCGTGGCCAGCGGCTGAGCCGACAGTCCCGTCCTCGCTGCCGCCGGTGGCTGCAACCGGCGGTGATGGACTGTCCGGACTGGCCACGCCTCCTGTCAAGGCGGCTGATCCGGCATTGACAATTTTCATTGGTAATGTCCCGTTAACGCCTTGCTTAAATTCTTCGTCGTTAGGTGACAAGATATCCGAAGGATTCCATTATTCATCTCGTAAAATACTGTCCTTTGTTCCTCCGTCGCTGCAAAACGGTGATGTTGTGATTCGGCCTTCTATTGATTTGATTCGAAATGGTTCTACTCGTTGGAAAACGACTGCCGTCGGTTACTTTCTTGATAAACGACCGTATTTCCATCATTTGAATGCCTATGTTCGTTCTATATGGCCGACTGTCAGGAGGTTACGGCTACAGCGACCGGGTTTTACTTCTTCCAATTCAAAACGGAAGCGGCAATGGACGAAGTGATTGAAGGGGGGCCATGACTATTCCAAGGTTAGCCCATCGTCCTGCAAAAATGGGAACCGGGCATGGCATTGAGGAAACTAAAGCATACACAGGTTCCTGTGTGGATTAAATTACGACATTTGCCGGTGGAGCTGTGGACACGTGACGGATTGAGCACTGTGGCTAGTGGGATTGGTAAACCATTGTATCCTGATGCGATTACTCAGGCATGCACGAGGTTGGATTTTGCTCGTGTGTGCGTCATGCTGGATATTAGCTCCAAATTACCCCGACATGTTATTATTATGATTCCTTTTGAAAATGGAGGCGAGTCGGTATGCAATGTTGATGTGGAGTACGAATGGCTTCCCCCGAAGTGCACTTCGTGCCATAGCTTGGGTCATGCGACGTCAGCTTGTGTCTTACATAAGCTCCCGAAAGCATGTGGCTACTTCCGCCTCGAACTCGATCGCTGAACCTTTATCTGAACCTCTCAAGGATGAGGCAATTTTGGAATCGGATGTTGTGATAAAGGATAAGGGTAAACAAATTGTGCTATTTAATACCTTTAATTTGTTACAGTCCACTAATGATGATGCAGAATGTTCGTCTCAGGGTCCTAATGAACGCAACCCCCTCGGTGGTGATCCATGTTGAATGCTGCTGTTTGGAATGTTCGGGGTTTGAATAGGCGAGACCATCAGATTGCAGTTCGGGAGTTGGCTATGAATTCCAGGTTACATTTTCTTGGCTTACTTGAAACACGTGTGACTTTACCAAATGCTGCCCGTGTGCAAAATGGTATTTTGCCTAGGTGGAAATGGTTTTCTGATTATAATGGTGCTGGTAATCGCATTTGGCTTGCATGGGATGATGACTTTCTTGATATTACTATTATGGATATTGGTGTTCAGTTTGTCCACTGTCGGATTTTTATTCGTAGCTCCCATATCTATGTCTTGGTTACTGTATCATATGGTGCCAATGATGTGGGGTCCCGACGAGAACTATGGCAGGCATTATCTAATATTTCAGGCTCGATTAACGATGAATCGTGGCTAGTCGGGGGAGATTTTAATGCAGTTCGGGATTT
Source organism: Sesamum angolense (assembly GCA_034509725.1). Classification (NCBI taxonomy): domain Eukaryota; kingdom Viridiplantae; phylum Streptophyta; class Magnoliopsida; order Lamiales; family Pedaliaceae; genus Sesamum; species Sesamum angolense. The sequence goes on from JACGWL010000397.1 coordinate 9,728, forward strand.
GAGTGAGGTCTGTGGCACTTCTGGAGATATCAGACTGGCAATGAATGAGTTCAATGAGTATATCCTGAACACTGGCCTCATTGCACTGCCTGTACAAGGGGAACGTTTCACGTGGCATAATTGTAGTGATGATGGCCGCAGCCTCTGGAAACGGCTGGACCGTTTCCTAGCCAATGACAAATGGATGGAACAGTGGCCAGATCTTTTCTATGATTGCCTCACTCCGGGGACATCTGATCACTCCCCGTTAGTCCTGAGTGGTGACTGTCGACGTCCTCCGGTGAGTATGTTTCGTTTTGATAATTATCTTGCTCTGTCACCGGGGTTTATTGCTTCTGTGCACGACATCTGGCGGCATCATATAGTGGGTACTCCGATGTACTTAATTACCAGGAATCTTAAAGCCTTAAAGTCGATCTTTCGATAGCAAAGAAAGATGAAAGGGGACCTCTCGGCTAATATCAAACTAGCAGGGGAATTCTTGGAAATCGCCCAACGACTCCTCCAGGAGGATCGCCATAACCCCTGCTGTTGCATTTGGAGCATTGCTGCAGACTTGTTTTCCTGAAAGCTGTTAAGATTGAACAGGTCATGTTGCAACAGCAAGCCAAGATACAGTGGATGAAGGGCGGTGATCAATGCTCCCGAGTCTTTTTCCGTAAGGTGGCCATTAGACGAGAGAACAAGCGAATCTTTCAGATATCTGACGTGGCTGGTAATACTTTTACGGAGCCACATGATATCATTAATGAATTTGTTGCATACTATCAAAAGCTGTTGGGTGGTGATCGGACCGATAGGGCTATGGATTTACGATACTTGAGGCCTTGGGCAAGACACATAGTCACGGACGAAGAGGCTAGCCTATTAACTCTCCCTATTACTAAGGATGATGTCAAAACAGCGGTATTTGATATTGAAGAAGATCGAGCACCCGGACCAGATGGCTATACATCAGGATTCTGTAAAGTAGCGTGGCCAGTTGTAGGGGAGAAAATTACTGCTCTGTGATGGACTTCTTTACTACGGGTCGTCTGCTTAAATAAGTGAATGCCACGCTAATCACACTGATTCCTAAGGTATGTGCTCCGTCCCTAGTTGGTGATTTCAGGCCTATATCTTGCTGTAATGTCATATACAAAATTATCACCAAGATACTTGTGCTTCGAATTCGGGGTGTTCTGGACAAGATCATCAGCCTATCGCAGAGTGCGTTTGTTCCAGGGCGGTCGATTAGTGATAATGTCTTGTTGGCTCAAGAATTATTTTCAGGATATAATCAGTGCCGCCTCCCTCCTCATTGTGCTTTGAAAGTGGACCTTCGTAAAGCGTATGATACAGTGGAGTGGGATTTTTTGTTGGCTACGCTTCAACTGTTCGGTTTTCCACCTACTTTTAATAAGTGGATTGCGGAGTGTGTCACCTCACCGCATTTATACCTTAATAGTGAGGTACATGGTTTCTTTGCTGGGGCCCGGGGACTTAGACAAGGGGATCCTATGTCTCCATACTTATTTGTGCTCGTTATGGAGGTCCTTCATCTGATTTTACAGCAATTTATTGACCAGGATGGTGGCTTTGCATATCATTGGCAATGTAAGGAACTGGGCCTTTTTCAGTTATCCTTTGCTGATGACCTCATCCTTCTTTGCAAAGCAGAGGTCCGATCAGTGGAGTTGTTCCGACGTGGGCTGGATTTATTTGCCTCCCTTTCTGGCCTACATACAAATCCCCAGAAGATCCATATGATCCTCTCAAAAGCGGCAAATGGAGTCCGGATAGCACTACTTGAAACGCTGGGATTTCAGGAAGGACGGTCTTCCACTTATCGCCTCTCGCTTGACCTTGTTAGATTGTCAGCCTCTATTGCAGAAAATTGATGCTCGAATCAGTGGCTGGAATGGTGTCGGCCTCTCCTTTGCGGGGCGAGTGCAACTGATTAAGTCTGTTCTTCTTGCTTTTGAGGTATACTGGGCAATTTCTATTGCCAAAGGTGTCATTAGGGAGATTGTGAAGAGGATTCGTACATTTCTATGGAAAGGAAACTCTTCTAGTGGATATCCAAAAGTTGCATGGGAAAGTGTTTGCAAGCCTATTGAGGAAGGGGGCCAAGGCATACGAGACATACTTGCTCTTAATCGAGCCCTTATGAGTCGCCACCTTTGGTCAGTCATCAAACATGAGAAGGAATCCATATGGGTTGATTGGATAGCACGCTACCGACTCCGTGATGCCTCTATATGGATGGTTAATGCCAAGCGAGGAGCATGGAGCTGGCGGAAGATGCTTGAGTTACGAGGTACGTTACTCCCTCATATCCAGTTTAAGATCGGGAAGGAGAATCATTCTCTCTTTGGCATAACCCATGGCATGTCCTCGGTCCACTTATTCTCCGATTCCCTCGTGGCCCTCAACTAACTGGCACGGCCCCTATGGCTACGCTGAGTGTGGTTATAGCGGATAATATGTGGAACTGGCCTTTGATTACTGACATTGATATTTTGAGATCATCCAAAACCTTCCACCCATTCATACTGGCCGGGATGTCATCACTTATTCCGACCGCCAGGACCTAAGGTAGGTTGGCATTCACTGCTCTTAGGTCCTTTTAGGATTCCACGGAACTGCTTTATTTAATGGCTTGCTATTTTGGGGAGATTATCCATTATGGATAGACCATGGCTGCAACATCTTGATGGACACTGCATCCTTTGTACTGATGGGAGCTTGGAGACGCACGACCACCTATTCTTTGCTTGCCGTTTCTCCAGATACTGCCTTGTTGCTATCAAAAGAGACATCCGATTTCAATGGCCTTATGTGGAGTGGCAACGAGGCATTCTGTGGGCCACGTCCAGATGGAGAGGTAGATATGTGGTAAATGCGGCATACAGATCTCTTTTAGCATCACTTATTTGCCATATTTGGCAGGAACGGAATTTCCGTAAGTTCCAACATAAAACCCGACCACCTTCCACTGTGGTGTCCCTTGTGATTGAGGAAGTCAAACGGAGGATTCTTAGTGCCTCATTACGCCACTCTATTAGTACTCAGGGCTTATATCGACTATGGCAGATCCCTTGGCCTGTCGAGGGAAATGCTAGTTGATCTCATCTGTTTGTATTGTACCTTTGTACTTTTTACTTTTTAATGAAACTTACATTCCCCGAAAAAAAAAACTTGTAGTTATTATTTCACTTAGCAAATTTACAACAGAGTATTATGGGTTAAGACCTACCTCTGGGTCAAGTTTCGTCAGATTCGGAGACAGTTTTTATTTCAGCGTTTTGCACGGTTTTATTAAAGAAAGTTTGCTTACCTATTTGACTAACTTGTAGTTATTATTTCACTTAGCAAATTTACCACGCACTATTATGGGTTAAGACCTACCTCTGGGTCAAGTTTCGTCAGATTCAGACAGTTTTTATTTCAGCGTTTTTGCACGGTTTTATTAAAGAAAGTTTGCTTAACTATTGTAGTTATTATTTCACTTAGCAAATTTACCACGCACTATTATGGGTTAAGACCTACCTCTGGGTCAAGTTTCGTCAGATTCGGAGACAGTTTTTATTTCAGCGTTTTGCACGGTTTTATTAAAGAAAGTTTGCTTACCTATTTGACTAACTTGTAGTTATTATTTCACTTAGCAAATTTACCACGTATTATGGGTTAAGACCTACCTCTGGGTCAAGTTTCGTCAGATTCGAGACAGTTTTTATTTCAGCGATTTTGCACGGTTTTATTAAAGAAAGTTTGCTTACCTATTTGACTAACTTGTAGTTATTATTTCACTTAGCAAATTTACCACGCACTATTATGGGTTAAGACCTACCTCTGGGTCAAGTTTCGTCAGATTCGGAGACAGTTTTTATTTCAGCGATTTTGCACGGTTTTATTAAAGAAAGTTTGCTTACCTATTTGACTAACTTGTAGTTATTATTTCACTTAGCAAATTTACCACGCACTATTATGGGTTAAGACCTACCTCTGGGTCAAGTTTCGTCAGATTCGGAGACAGTTTTTATTTCAGCGTTTTGCACGGTTTTATTAAGAAAAGTTTGCTTACCTATTTGACTAACTTGTAGTTATTATTTCACTTAGCAAATTTACCACGCACTATTATGGGTTAAGACCTACCTCTGGGTCAAGTTTCGTCAGATTCGGAGACAGTTTTTTATTTCAGCGATTTTGCACGGTTTTATTAAAGAAAGTTTGCTTACCTATTTGACTAACTTGTAGTTATTATTTCACTTAGCAAATTTACCACGCACTATTATGGGTTAAGACCTACCTCTGGGTCAAGTTTCGTCAGATTCGGAGACAGTTTTTATTTCAGCTTTTTGCACGGTTTTATTAAAGAAAGTTTGCTTACCTATTTGACTAACTTGTAGTTATTATTTCACTTAGCAAATTTACCACGCACTATTATGGGTTAAGACCTACCTCTGGGTCAAGTTTCGTCAGATTCGGAGACAGTTTTTATTTCAGCGATTTTGCACGTTTTATTAAAGAAAGTTTGCTTACCTATTTGACTAACTTGTAGTTATTATTTCACTTAGCAAATTTACCACGCACTATTATGGGTTAAGACCTACCTCTGGGTCAAGTTTCGTCAGATTCGGAGACAGTTTTTATTTCAGCGTTTTTGCACGGTTTTATTAAAGAAAGTTTGCTTACCTATTTGACTAACTTGTAGTTATTATTTCACTTAGCAAATTTACCACGCACTATTATGGGTTAAGACCTACCTCCGGTCAAGTTTCGTCAGATTCGGAGACACTTTTTTTTTTTTCGGTGAAGGTAAGTTGCATTAATGTAAAAAGGGAGCTCAGTACAAACAGGTCATTTGGGAAACCCCTCGACAGGCCAAGGATTTTCCATAATCTATAAAGACCTATTAGCAAATAGAATGTCTTAAAGGGATACTGATGATCCTCTGTCTAATCTCCTCCACAACAAGCCTGCCCACAATCGAGGGTGGTCTACTACGCTGTTGGAATCGCCTTGCATTGCGTTCCTGCCATATGTGGTAGACAATTGAAGCCAGTAAAGATCGAAATGCTGCATTAACCACATGCTTTCCACGCCATCTGGATGACGCCCATTGAACACCATGTTGCCAATCCTGGTGGGGCCATGGAAGTGGGATCTGCTGTCGGATAATGGCTAAGCAACGCGGGAAAAAGAGCATGTAAAGAATAGGTGATCATGTGTCTCTGGTACTCCATCCTGGCATAGAATGCAAGACCCTCCAATATGGTGAAGCCATGGTTTATCCAATGTAGACAATCTCTCCATGATAGCGAGCCAAAGGATAAAGTAGTTCTTTGGGATTTTGGAGGAACCCGTCAAAAGAGAGGACCAGACAACCTTGGGTCCTGGTGGGTGGAAGAGATCATCATCAATTGGTCTGCATACCGCCTCCCAATCCACTTTTGGGTAACCACTAGTAGAGTTACCTTTCCAAAGGAAAGTACGTAATCGCTTCATCATCTCTTTGATAATCCCCTTCGGCAAAATAAATGCCATAGCCCAGTACACCTCGAAGGAGATCAAAACAGATTTGATAAGTTGGACCCGGCCAGCAAAGGAAAGCTGGACTCCTTCCATCCTTTGATGCGGCTGTCAATCTTCTGAAGCAGTGGTTGACAATCTGCGATAGAAAGCCGTGCTGAAATAAGTGGAAGACCAAGGTATCTGACCGGAAGTTGGCCCTCCTGGAACCCCAATGTCGCGAGCAGTGAATCACGGAGCCCCGAAGCGCCTTGGAAATAATCAAATGGCTCTTTTGGGGGTTGGTGTTCAAACCCGAGAGTGTGGCGAATCGATCAAGTCCCTGTCTAAAAAGATTAACCGAACGCACATCAGCCTTACACAACAAAAGAAGGTCGTCGGCGAAAGATAATTGGAACAGGTTCAATTCCTGGCATCTCCAGAGGTACTTAAATTCCCCGTCTTGCTCAATTAGTTGCTGCAAGATCATGTGAAGGACTTCCATGACCAGTACAAAAAGGTATGGGGACATGGGATCTCCTTGTCTGAGACCTCGTGCCCCCGCGAAGAATCCATGCACCCCACCATTCACAACAACCGAATAATGTGCTGAAGTGACACACTCCTCAATCCATCTAATAAATATAGCAGGGAAGCCAAACATTCGCAGAGTGGCAATCAGAAAGTCCCATTCCACAGTGTCATATGCTTTCCTAAGATCCACTTTTAAGGCACATCTAGGAGGAGATGACATTGATTATACACAGAAAAGAGTTCTTGGGCCAAAAGGACGTTATCACTAATCAGTCAACCCGGGACAATGCATTTTGAGATGGGCTAATGAGTAACTCCAGAATTTCTCTAATCCGGCTCACAAGAATCTTGGTAATAACTTTGTAAATAACATTGCAGCAAGATATGGGCCTGAAATCAGCAACTGAATTAGGGGTTCGTACCTTAGGAATCAATGTGAGCAATATAGCATTTAATTGTTTCAAGAGACGGCCCGTCTTGAAGAAGTCAATGATGGCGTTCGACACCTCTCCCACAACCGGCCATGCAGCTTTAAAGAAACCCGAGGAGAATCCATCTGGTCCAGGGGCTTTGTCTTCCTCAATATCAAAGAACGCTGTTTTAACTTCATCAATGGTAACAGGACGAATAATAGCCCGAGCCTCATCTTTGGTGAGAATATGCCTGGCCCAGGGGCGTAAATACCGAAGATCCATGGCCCTATTAGTCCGATTACCCCCAACAAACCTAGAAAAAATCCACAAAGATACTGCTAATAACTGTGGGGTCTGTTTGTTCGTTGCCAACGTCATCGGAAATCTGGAAAACCCGCTTGTTAGCCCTCCTAGTGGCCACCCGACGGAAGAAAATCTTGGAGCATTGGTCTCCACCTTTCAGCCACTGAAGCTTCGCTCTCTGTCGCAGCATATTCTGTTCAAGCTTAGAAGGTTTCAGGTAAACAAGCCTGCAGCAGTGCTCCAAAAGTAAAAGAAGAGGATTGTGCCTATCAAACTTGAGAATGTTCTGAGCGATCTCCAAGAAACCAGCCGTCAACTTGACATTCATCGCTAGATCCCCTTTACTACGTCTTTGTTGCCGGAAAACCGGCTTAAGGGCTTTCAATTTTTGAGTCACTGAATACATTGGTGTACCAACAGGGTGCCGCCAAATAGATTGAACAGATGCAAGGAACCCAGGGGATAATGCAAGATAGTTATCAAAGTGGAACAAACTGACCTGCATATTACGATAGTCCCCTTTCAAGACCATCGGTGAGTGATCCGATGTACGAGGTGTGAGACATGTATAGTATAGATTCGGCCATCTCTCCATCCATACATCATTAACAAGCAATCGATCCAGTCTCTTCCAAAGGCTCCGGCCGTCCAAACTGCAGTTATGCCAAGTGAAACGTTCACCTTGCATAGGAAGGGAAAGAAGGCCAGTCTGAAGGATACAATCATTAAACTCATTCATGGCCACTCGAATGTCCCGTGATGCTCCACTAACCTCACTCATATCCAACACCGCATTAAAATCTCCTCCCACCAGCCACGGCACATTGCCAATTGTCCCAGCCAATTCAATAAGCTCTTGCCATAATTCTCGCCTTGTACTCACATCATTCGCTCCATAGACCACCGTAATGAAAATACTCTCATGCAATTCATGTACCAGAACACGACAATGAACAAATTGAGTACCAATATTAAGAATATCCACCTCAATAAGCTCATCATTCCATGCAATCCAAATACGATTACCCGGTCCCGCATAATCAACAAACCATCGCCATCTAGATAATACTCCTGATTGTATACGTGTGACATTAGATTGCAAAGACCTAGTTTCCAATAAAGCGATAAAGTGTAACCTGAACTCGCAAACAAGATCTCGTACTGCAACTTGGTGGTCCCTCCTGTTCAGGCCCCGAACATTCCATATCGCTGTATTCAACATGGGAAATCATCTGAGGGGCTGCATTTGTTAGGACCCTTGGCGAGCCATCTGCGTCATCGTCAGTTTCACGCAGTAAATCAAAAGCGTTAAAAAGAACGATATCCTTACCCTTATCCCTGCCATTCCCCTGCATCTCCTTGCTAACCCTGTCAACCTCTGTCTCGGGGTGGATATTTTTCGGGACCGGAGCGGCCTGGACATGTTCCTTCATCTTCAATTTCGGTGCTGCCGGTGTAATGGGCATAGATTTCCTAACATAGATCGAGACCACGGGCTTCGTTGGTTTTGAAAGAGGGCATTCCTTCGTACTATGCCCAAGGCTTGAACATCCGTGCATTTAGGTGGTAGCCATTCGTACTCAACATCCACCTTGCATGCCGATTCACCTCCAGTTCGTTAGGCATCAATATA
>JACGWL010000398.1:0-13726 GCA_034509725.1 Sesamum angolense
GCACGGCAATCTGGAGAGATGCAAGACGACGAGTTTGGTGTTCAGTCGTGGAGGTCTCGTCGGTATGAAGAGTTGAGCTTTTCGCGAAGGAGGTTAATGCAGCTCCGAAGCGTAAACCAATTCCTATTGCTTTCAGCCACTGTTCAGGCGCAAATGAATTAGTCGCTACGCATGTTCGATGTTGAATGTCGTTCGACGTCCCTCCGGCGCCAACCCACCCGGGCCCCCCCCCCGCCCCTCCCCAAAAAAAAAAATAAAAAAAAAAAACCAATTTTTAATTTTTGCGCGCATCGCTCTAGCGGGTGCGATCATGCCAGCACTAATCGCACCGGATTCCCATCCAGAACTCCGAATAGTTAAGCGTGCTTGGTGCGAGAGTAAAAGTACTAGGCATGGTGACCCCCTGGAAGTCCTCGTTTGCACCCCTCAAGCAGCAGTAGTATGTGTCACTCTCTTCGACTCTACTAAAAAATTATTAAATTAATGTTCCATGTTACGTATTATTCCAGGATTCCAGTATTTGTATCTAGATTTCCTGGAGTTATTTATGTTTCCTAATAAAAGGAAATAACTTCCACTTCTTCTGTATGTCACACTTTTCTTTTCATAAAGAAGAATACTATATCTCAATCGATAATTATTTATAAATAGTTGTCTAATCTGACTTCGCGACTTTTTACTACTCTAATTATCTCCACCTTTAGAAAGATCACTTAAATTCTCTATAGAGTAACCTGTAATGTAAATATGGGTATCAATTAAACATGGTTATTCTTTACAGTACTTCGCATATAATCTATTAAATTTTTTCACCTCCAAGGTTCATTAATTACTGTGATTTATTATGATTAATGGCAGACTCATGAAATAATATATGTCATTTGAATATCTTTCAGGTAAGTAGCGTATAATAGGTATTATCTGTCACACTCTTTATGTTCATTCAAGAGAATTTATTTGTAGTATATTTTGCACAATCTTGAATATGTTCTTGTCTTTCTAACAGAGAATTTGAACAATGATAAATTAGTTTAACATCTGTTACGAACTTAAATCATCTTTGAGGATACATCTATTATTTTTCAAATCTTTCATACATTCTTATGATTTGTTGATGTTATAATAGACTGATAATCGATACAATTTGTGACACGTATCCTTAGTCAACCTACATTTTTCTATTGCACACTGAACACTTAATTAACAATATTTGTGTGGACTAAGATCCCTTATCACTTAAGTTACGAACTCATATTGGTAAAACCTCGTCATTAAAATAATTTGATTAACGGTCCACACTGATACAAGAAGATGCCAATTTCGTAGTTTTCATGGGTACTTGATCTCCAGGAGAAAACTCTTAATCTAGAGGATCATTTAGTTAGTCATATGTGATATTTCCCACGGTATCATACTGTAAATTTTCAGAAATTGATACTTTTTGAAAATAAAAAAAGTTTCCCCTTTTTTCAAAAAAGGGTACGCTCTTCATCATCATTCTAACAACTATTCTTCTCGTATTTAGTCTCTCATCTTCAGGAATTAACGTTTGCATTGAACTAATATAGAAAATCCTTTTTACGTAGTGACTCATATACATTCTTTTAAATTTCCATGTACAGTAAAGTCATTACTAATAATAGTCTTTCTGAAACGTTTTCTTTTTTATCATGTGACAACCAACAAGGTTCCATAATCGGTTGTGAAAGACAGATTATCAGTTTGGCTTAGGCATGTAACACAATGTCCAAATAATTGTCTTAAACTGTAGGGAGGGAATTTGGGAGGGTATCGGGATTTTGTGGGTATTTGAAGTCGAGGCAAATTGGGACTCTTTATCTTCAAGACAATTATTGCGTTTTCCTCGCTCCTGGTTGCCTCACGAATGGCAATGTTATCTCCCAGATACCACAATTTGTTGCCTAAATGCTCAAGTGATTAGCATGGTCTTGAACTTATCCTTTGGGAATAAACAGAAATGCCCATTGTCTATCTGTTGTGTCGAAAGCTTAGTAAACAATTAGGGAACTTTTCTGAGCTAAATTGCGGGTAACTCGACTGGCACCGAAGCCATTGTGTGTTAACTAAAAAATGTTCTAAACATTGGAATTTCTTGATGTAAATTTTGGGGGCTTTTAACTGTTTGCCATAAGTGTGCCTTTTCCTTGGCTATAAAGTGTTTAATGTACTTGATCTGCTGGATTAAGTTTTTGTTATTGGGTTTGTTAAAACTTTCTTTTCTACTTTGGATGCTCAATGGGTGGTGGCATAATTCCCTTTGACAATTACTTGTATTACTCCTTGCACATAATATTGGTTCATAAGTGAATGCATTGGTGTGTCTCTAGGCAGTTCTTATTTTAGTAAGAGATTAGCCCGTTTTTCCTTCCTCTTTAGTCTAAGGTAATTCTTTTTCTCCCCCCTCCTCCTCCCGCCCTCTTTCAACAATATTTGAAAGCTCTCTTACTAAACCTATTCTTACAAGATGCTTTTGTTGCTTAAGAATGCTTATTGAAAAAATAGTTGAATGAATAAATGAAAATGGGGGGGTTGCGGGGAATCTATTTAATAGATAGTTGGAAATGTAACTCAACTCGAATATGGTCAAACGTCATGTTCTTTATTTAAGTAGAATATAGCTGGTTGATTGATTAACAGTAGATGAGTTAATCTCTCTACCGAACAGAAATGAGGAGAAAGAGAAAGAATATGAACTTCTATGCTCGGTTAATTCCAACATGTTCCGACCAGTCAGAAAGTTCTTTGAAAGGTTACTAAACTTTCATCTAATACATGAAATTAGACATATCATTTTCATTTCAAATAGACATCACACTTTCATACAATTATCGGATCGCCTTATTCGATTATCATCATAAGAAGGTCTATTGTAGACACTCACCCGGGAAGATCAGGCTATTTTCAACAAATGAAACAATTGTTTCGATTGAATTAAAAATTACGGTATGGAATGATTGATTGGGCGCCATCAACGCAGCATCCACTATCACACTGGGCACTTGTGTATTGACGTCATACATATTGTAACCAATATTTGGCTCACGATATACAATAAATTATCTTTATTAAATTAAATAAAGTTTATTATTTTAAAATTTATCATCAACTATGATATATCAGCATAATCTCTAATTAGGCGACTGCTATCATACACAATAATATTAATTGAATATAATCAGATTTATAAATATAAACTTAATAATATAATCAGAAATAATAGTGTATAGTATATATATATTAACTATTATTTTTTTTTTAGAGCGGGAGCGAGGCCCTGCCTAGGTCGCAGCGCACAACCTAAACAAATTAAGTGCAAATTGGTGTCGCAGCGGATAGATGTTGTCTCAGTTAGCTTATTATACTGGCTGTCGAACGCTATCTCGATATTATTGCCTTGCACCCATAACACCGTTGCGGATTTTAAAACAGTGAGTGTCAAAGGAGATTTGCCCCACTGTCACAACAGGGGTGGAATGTCGCCCTACTAAGAAAGGGGCGCCATCATTTGACCCCATCCGCCGTCCAGTGCACTTTTGGAAGGGGCGGAAGAGCCTAATTATTTCGGAAAGCCAGGAGAATCGGGAGAAGAACCAAAAAGATAAAAAATCAATAAATTTCTTAAAAAAATTCTTTGTGACAAGTGTATTTTGTTCTTAAAATATTACTTGTTAGTGTTATTCTTGTATCATAGATAAGTTACGTAGTATAAAATATATAACAATTATTATAAAGTCGTTTTCATAATTTTATTAATCTTAGAAAAATAATTTTAAGTATATTAAATTTAAAATTTTAATTTTTAAAAATATTTAGGTATTTTTATATTTAAATTATATTTCATATAAGTTCCTTAATTAAAAAAATAATTTAGAATATTAAACTTGTATTTGAGTTTTAAAATTAAAAAACTTTATTTTTAAAAAATTATATACTATTTATTTGTTTTTATATCTAAATTAATATATTTCCATAAGATTATGATTTATTGTAATATATTAGAAAAAATAAATAATTTGAATTAAATTAAATATAATTTATATATTAAATAAAATATTATAAGTATATCAATTTTAAAATTTTAAAATGTATTTAATTTAGGCAAAACCAAACATTTAAAAGGGCACTTAAAATAGGATCAAAGGAAACAAAATGAAACGCCACTTAAAATGCAAAAGGCGGAAACAAATGAACCCACTCGCACAAAAGGCGATTGTGAGCCCTCTCATTTTTTTTAAAACAGATAGGAGGTTTTTTGCTGTATTTTATAAAATACAGGGGGGTTTTTGACTATTAAATTAATACAGGGAGATTTTTACACTATTTCACTAAAACACTGGGGTGTTATGCAATTTACCCCAAAGTAAATAAAAGTCTGAAGCTTGCATCTGGAGGAATCATTATAGAAGAAAGGAAAGAGCATAAAGGTTAATTGAAGAATTACTAGCCATAACCTTTTTTTTTCTCTAATAATGACTATTTTCTATGATCACCTATTGCTTCTTATTGATTTTTTTTTTTTTTTCATTTTGTCCTTTTTTATAAAAAAATAATAATTGCATATTGTTCCAATAGTGTGAAATGGGAACCTAGTGATTTGCAGTGGATAGTACGAGTTTGCATGCTTAAATCTTTTTCATTAATTTTTCACATCTCCAAATTTAACCTTACTGTTCCCTGTTTATAATTTTTTTTTTACATATATTGAAATGTTGTTGCGCACCCAATTTAGAATAGGGTTAATTTCTTGGATGATTTATTTTTGGCTAAATTTTATTTTACCCCCTGTATTTTTGTTTATTTAGTGAAATCCCCCTGATTTGTGATTTGAAATAGGTAAAAAAATACCTCTTATTTTATAAACTCCCAAAAAAATCCCATTGTGGTTAGGATTTGTCGGTGCGTGCACTGCACGTACGAGTGGTGCAATTGGGGGACCATTTTTTTCGTCCTAGCATGATGTTTAGTGCCATTATGACTATAGTAGTTTTTTAGCATTTTTTACTTGTTTTTAACCTTTATTAAGTATTTTTTTTTTCATTTTCAACTCTCTAAAAAATTAAAAAAAAATTAAATATATTTTGTTAAAATATAAAAAATTATATAAAATTTTTAACATTTAATAATTTAAATTAAAAAATTAAATTAAAATCATAATACAAAATTTAAATTTCTCAACAAATATGGATATTAATTAATTATAGAAATTATACAATTAACAAATTTAAATATTATATAATTAAAAATATTAAATAAATTATATTTAAATTTATTATATTATAAAAATTATACATTATTATTTTTTATTTCAAATTTTTTTAACAATACCAAGAAATAAAAAAATATTTTTTATACATATGTATGGTACATTATTACTTGTTATTTCAAAAAAATTTTAAAAAATATTTATATTAAACATAAAATACCAAAAAAATTTAAAAACTACATTAAAAAGAATAATATACTAAATTTTATTTTTTAAATTTAGACATGTACGTGAATATAAATATTAAGCAATTATAATAATTATAATTTATAAATCAATTTAAATAATTAATTTAAATTATTATTTATGTTAAATTTTTTATTAATTATATTAGTTTTTTGTAAATGATATTTATATTTAAACTAGTATTATATGCATTTAGAACAAAAAAATCTAATAATATATATGTATATCAGATTAATTAATCAATTAAATATCTAATAATTATTAAAATAATTAATTAAGTTATAATAATTAATTTTTTAAAGAAAAACTGAGAGCGATGGCAACGGCCGCCGCCCATGCACAGGACCCGTCGTCGCCCCCATAGTAGGCAACGTCACTGTCGCCCAGAGACGTAGATGTTGCCCATAGAGAAGAAAAGGGGCGACACCGTCATCATCACCATCTTTCTGTTTTTCACTGTCAGTCGTTGCACTCTTTCTTTTTCTGTCGTTGCCCTTTTTCTGACGTCGATCTGGGGTGGGGGTAGGATGGGGGTAGGCGGCGGGGGGGGCGGGGGTGGTTCTTTTTCTTTCTCTCTTTTTTTTTTCTAATTTTATATTAATAATAATTTATTTTTTTATTATTTTTAATTATTAGTCAATATGGGTATAAACGGTCAGATGATGCTAAAATTTAACGCCGTTAGACGCCAGTGAAAAAAAGAGAGCGTGTGCTGAATTAGAAAAAATACATGAAGATATTTTACCTATTTTTAAATTGAAGGGGTTTTTTGCCGAGTTCTTAAATACATGGTTTTTTTTTTTTTTATAATTTAGCCTTTATTTTTGTTGTCTTATTCTAAACTACTTTGGTTTTTTCATGTTATTTTTTTGTGTTATATAAACATTGGTTGCAGATGTTTGTAAAGACTTTTCGAACTAAACCTGGTTAGAAATATGTAGTTGTTTCTCAATCACCATATATTCTTGTGAGTATTGATGTAGAAAATTTATATAATAGATCTTTTATGCATTTCAGTAATGATTAGTAAAGTAGTAAAAGTGTATTTCTGTTATTATGTTCTTCGAAGAAGGATTTGTGATTTTTCTTGAACTACAAGAGTTTATAGTTGACCACCTAAAAAAGATGTGTTCGGGATATATGATATGACCACCTAAACAAATAAGGAAGCAATAAAAATTTAACTAAATAATTTAGCTTTATTTTACTATTTTAAATATAAATGAATTAAGCATACCGTGCAGTATATGGTGGATGCGGGATGATAATTTTTTTCATCGATTATGGTGGGCATAAACTCTGTAATTATTGGTGACGGAATGGGGTATGGTTATAATATAGAGACCATGTCCAAATCTGTAATAATTACGTGGCCCCCACCAATAATAACCTTTCAAAGATGCTATGGATATTTTTGAAGTCAAGCAATGGAAAGAAGCTATCAAAAGTGACATGGACTCTATTGTCTCTAATGGGACATGAGAATTAGTTGATCTCCCTCGGGGAAGTAGTTGATGATGTAAGTACATTTTTAAGAAGAAATTGAAACCTGATAGATCCCTAGATAAGTTTAAAGAGTAGATTGGTGGCTAAGGGGTTTAAACTAAATGAGGAAATTGATTATTTGGCATATTTTTTCGGTGGCTTGATTGGCTACTGGTCTGAGTGCTTAAGCACTTGCTTCAACGTATAATCTGCTGATTTCCAAATGATATGAAAAACGGCCTTCTTTGTATGGTAAACTCATGGAGAAAATATATTAGAATCAACTAGAGGGATTTGTAAGCTCAAGGAACAAATTTGCCAGCTTACTATATCTATTTTGTTACTTCAAGTAGTAGAAGCTAGGTATGACCCGGTGAAAAAAAAATTGGTGATTGGCTCTAGTTTATATGCTTGGAAGTTACGACTTTATTTTCCTTTCTCCCTGCTTTTACAGTCCTCATGGATCAACCCCTAAAGTTCGCTTTGCAAATAGGCGACAGGTAGCAGAATGGTGAAATGGTCATATGATTTTAATTAGTTCGATTTGGAATACCAACCTAGAGGAGCAATTAAAGCTCAAGCTCTGGCAAACTTTTTGGTAAGAATGTCGCAAGAAAAGAAAACTAGAGGATAAGTGGGCATTATACGTCGATGATCGGCCACTGAGAAACAAGTGAGGGTGGGATTGTCTTGATAAATCCTAAAAAAGGAAGATCTCAAATTTTGCTATCGAACACAACGAACCAATATCCAACAATGAGGCAGAATACGATACCTTATCAGTAGGGCTAAGAATAGCAGCAGAGGCTGGATTTCGGAGGATAAAGATTCATAGTGATTCACAATTGGTAGTCCAACAAGTATCAAGAGGATTCGAGGCTTGTAATGATACGATGAAAAAATTATTGGGGGAAATTCAGCATCGAATAAAGTCCTTTGAAAGCATAGAGGTTAATTCAAATCCCCAGAATAGAAAATACTCAAAACGGATGGATTGGTTCGAGTGGGAAAGCCCCTTGAAGCACATTGAATACCACAATTACTCTACTAACTGTACCGATTCCAAGGGTTGGAACTAAAGAAGTAAATCCATCAGGTGCATTCGGCTCAAATCCTAGATGGGTGGGATACGAACCTTATTGGAAAATGAGAGCCCGTCCGATGAACAACAAGGCTAGGAGGATAAAAAGACTAGCTGTCGATTCTTCATTGAAGGAGGCTAGCTCTTTAAGAAGTCAATACATGCCCGCTTTACGATGCTTGCGACCAGAATAAGCTTGGGAAGGTGATGAGAGAAATCCACGAATGATGCTGTGGAAATGACTTAGGGGGTAGGAGCCTGGGGTTAAAAATACTAAGAAATGGGTATTTCTGGCGCACTATTCAAAAAGACCCATGCAAATGGTTAAGAAATGCCCTCGATTCCAAATACATGGAAATTTGCATCATGTTCTAGGAGTGAAAATTGAGTTTTCCTATCCAGCCTGGCCATATAAACTGATGACCATGGAAAGAAAGTGGTTCCATGCACATGGGCGGTGCAAAACCCTGAAAAGATTCTATTGTAAGGTTTCAAGATATTTAATATTTTTACATAAAAATACTACCTCTGGAGTGTTTGATACCATTAGAAATCGACAAAAAACCACTAGAAATTGACAAAAAGCTACTAGAAGTTCAACAAGAAGTTACGAGAAATCAATGATAAAGCTATGAAGAAAACCGATAAAAAGCTACGAAAAAATCAATGAAAAGCAACTAGAAATCTAAAAGAAGTGGATTAAAACACTATAAATGACGAGAAAGCTATGACAAATCAACCCACCACTATACATCGTCGGGTAAAAACTACAAAAGATAAAAGCCTTGGATTACGGTTAAAGAATGATAAATCCAAAAATCACTACGAAAGTAGATAAAAACCGGTACCTAGAATAACAACAGAAAGTAGAATACAGATTGCAACACAAGGTGAATTAAAACCACCATAGTCACCAAAAATATATTTGCAAAACGGGTAAAAATCCCTACGATCTAGCAAAAAGGGATTTAAAACTACAAACAAAAGTACGATTACAAAAGAAGAGTCAAGGTTCTTTAGAAAAATACAAGTTATGAACCCATATGATGTTCAGGAAAGCAAAGATAAAAACCCTCTCATAATCACCCTCCAGAAGGACTTGTTCCCTCATTTTACCAAAGCCATCTGCTCTCATGTTTAGAAAATTGTAAGTAAAGTCAAGCGGAAGGTTGCCCAGTTCTTGAATTGCTCCAGACAAACTGCAAATCCATCGATATAGAAGGAGGATCCATGACAGTACACCTCGTCGCTAAGTTCTTGGGAATTCTCATGCATATTAATACTAGAGGCCACCCTTGTCTCAACCCTTGTTGTAAGCTTGGAGGGTGGTAGACTTCAACACCTCATTCTCCATTGAAATTATGGCTAACTGACTGTCTCTTTCTTCCATCTCGACCTTCAATTGAGCAATTTCATCTCGAAGCTTGGCTTCTAGGTCCTTGAAATGAGATCTCCCTAAACAAAAATGATGATGCAGGTCAGAAATTTGATGGTGAGAACCTTGAACCTCCATACAAGCAATGGCTTCATATTTTTCTATCATAGCCATTATGGTGGTAAGACTTTTGAGGTAATAGGAAATGACCTAACCCTTGCATTGAACGTAATGAAAGTACCTCCACATCAGAGCGATGGACGATGCATGACATATTAAAACCGCTAGCCTTGGGATCTCAACTAGGGGTGAGTACGGAAGCAACAAAAGCTATTGCTTCAGAAACGACCTTAGCTGGAGAACTGCTTTTTGTCCCCGTCTCTTCAGCAATAGGACATTTCAAAGGAAAGGGAGAGATCTCAACTAGAGGAGCAAAATGAGATACAGGGGAGGAGTTTCCATATAGGAGTTTGAAAGGGTGGGTCCCCTCTTCAATCACTAGGGTCCAATGAAGAAAAGCAATAGAGTAGGATTGTAGGGTGGAGGTGAGATTGAACGACGTATGCTCGAAAGATGGAAGGTCTAAAGGGGTCATAGTGGGAGATCCAGTCCCGATCTCGAAGGAACTGCGAACGTCATCATGAATGAATTTTAGCATTACTGCATGATTCATCAGGGTACCTACAAAACACAAAACTCATACGATCGAACAAGATAGAAAGAAGACAATTGCAAATGAAAGAGACTAAAAAATCTAGTTTTTGCGATCCTCAAGACCCTCATATGGATCGGTGTCGGGATGCAGACCCGAAATGATAAGCAAGTCTGTCTCCATAATGGCCTTGGCATTAAAAATAGTGATTTAACAAAACCACGACCACATCGTCTCTTTTATCTCAAATAAGTTCAAAGGAGGAAGTGGATTCGAAGAGAAGTCCCAAGAACAGGAATGGTTCACGTCTCGATTTTCACATAAAAGAAGCGAGATTTCCAAGATCAATGAGAAGATGGTTTCTCCTTTATAAAAGTCAGCCCAAGGCGTGGAGATATGTAGAAGAAACACTCTCATGAGTTTAATATAGGGGCAAAGACTACTAACATATTCTCCACATAGCTTCAAAATTATACAGTTGGTGCACAAGATGAAACCCACAATCAATCTAAAGGATTTGGAAGAAGCTAACTGGGGTGGATCCCTAACACATTAAAAAATTGAGCCACTACTCCAAGAAAAGGAAAACGCAGACTTGACACTACTTGAGATGCATAGATGATCAAACAACCAGGAGGGGGGTCATTAGCCCTATTTAAAGGACTTGGCACGACATACACATAATCATTGGGAAGAGCCATTTGTCAGTAAGTTTTTATATGGCTTTCTCTGATATACTTGAAGCAATCCTTGAAATCAAAGCCATAACCTCTCTAGATACCCCGGTCGTCGGGGTGGGGCATTTTCTTGTAAAGAAGAGACCTTAGATCTGCGAGGCATCTTTCCCCTAATCTTCAACGATAGTCTTCTAGTAGTATAAAGAGGAGATGAATGGGAAGAAGAGGCGAAAGAGGTCCAATCACTAGAGGTATTGCTATCCTTAAAAAAAAAAAAAAAAAAAAACAAAAAAAACAAAAAACAGAAAGAAAGGGGAAAGGAAACAAATACCAACCCACCTTAGGGATCTTAGTACTATACACAGTTCATCACTATTTATAAAAGAACTAGAAGAAAAAGAAAAAGAAACTGTACCTCAAAAATAAATTAAAGAGAGGAGAATGATTGATAGGGGATGAAGAGAGTTAAGTGCTGAGAAAAATTGTTTTCTTTTTATTTGGAAATATGGAGGAAATGGCATAGGTAAGTATTTGAAGGCCTATGTAAATGAAGCGGTGGTTTAGAGAACCGACGCATGTTTTACAAAGAGAGAATTACAGTCTAAGGGTGGCCCAAGGAAAGACGCGTGGCAGAGCTACTGTAAAAGGAGAGTGGTGACAGAGAAAGGTAATTGCCCATAAAGGTAAACATTTTCCCTTACCGCAAAAAGATATCCTTAAATTAAAAATACATATATACAGAAAATATTTAGAGTGAGGACATACCTCGAAATAAGTTTTTATTCTCATTAAAGTAATTAAAATTGAGGGAGTGTTGATATGGGTAGAATGTGACTCCTTATATATAAAGAATTTAGGGGCAGAAGGCGTAAAATGTGAAGGGTATGATCTGAGGCAAAGCATGAAATCCTTCATGAATAAAATCCGAGAGAAGGAATAATGGAGATAGGAGGTCTCTAAAGGGTAAAAAGTTACGAAGGATGGATTGTCAGCACCAATATGAGGGGATGAAAGAGGTAATCACTAAGTTTGAGGTTTGAGTAGGTAGATACGAGGCGTTGAATAAAGACCCCAGCTTTATTTTTTGGAGAGGGTAAGAAAAGAAGAGGGCAGGAGAAGAAAGACAAAGGGCTTCGACCGCTTCAAAAAACACCAAGTAAAGGTTCACGAAAGAGGATTAGTTTAAAACAAAAGATCGGTGGGCGTATGTTTCTATCAGAAGATCTATCAAGGATTCCAAGGGGGATGTATTGAAGAATTTACTAACGGCAGATGGGTCTAGAAAAGGGGTACCTCATGGTAGCAGGAACATCATCTTGCTTGAGTTCACATAAAACCCATCACATCAGCTCAACTGTGCGTAGATAGAACAGTTGAACTTCAGGTACATTTGATTCAACTCAAGTATCAAAATCAAATTTACTTAGATATAATTAGTTGACTAATCAATCCAACTTTGCTAGTGTTGGTTACGTCTCGATCGACAATCCTAAGGCAAGTTAATAGTTGGATTATGAAAACCTATTAACTCACACACACACACACACACACACACACATATATATATATCCAATTATATCATCATAAATATAGTTAATTGTCTGAAAGATCCAAATCCACATAAATGATTCTTAAGAAAAGAATAAACAAAATCTTTTGCATGTGCAATGATGTAATTTTGTTCGTGACTCCATCTCATACTAGTGCCCAGAAATTGTGCCATATTTATCTGCGTACGTGACTCAAATATTGATCCAATCACCAAGTACTTATCGTGTACCACGTGAAAATGGGATCACTAGCGTTCAAAATTATTTTTATAAAGTATTAGTGATGATAATTTTATAATTAATATGATCAAAATTGAAAGTATTTATGTAATTCTTTTTTTGAAAAAAAAGGGCTATATAAGATAGTTTTGTATTTGGTTAAAATGGAGTGAGACTAGACTTTGGTTTGGAAACTACAAATGAATCTAGTTATTAAAATTTATCTTCGTGAGGTTCTGATCTAACAGTTGAAATTGAGATTTTATGACTGTGAATATGAGTTTATAGAAAAGATATGAATATATTCATCTCATTCGAGCTCGTTATATTTTGTAAGTTCAATATTGCTATTTATAATTTAATAGCCATTTAATTGAGCATTTCATAAGTTATTAATTTATGCTTTGATGTAACTATAATAAAATAATATAATTATTGCTTTTAAAAAATATAAACATGCCAGATTTGTCATAAGCTTGAGAAATCTAGCCCTATTTTTCTATAATTTATAAGCAATTTATAACTGATGCGTGCGAAAATAGCACGACTGTCACTTTGAACTTGAGTGGATGCTTGTTCAATCTTGAAAAATGAGACCTGCAAAATAACACGTTAGCACTCCGACGCTCAAGTTAGACCGGCATTTAAGAAAGGATAATCGAAAAAAGTAAAGCAGTATAAGAGATCGAGATATAATGATCGAATTATGAAAAGAAAACTATGTTACTATTGTAAAAGAATGCTAAGATTGGTATCAGTAAGACTTTCGAGGGTCGGGGAGGTGACCCGCTTGTAGGACCAAACCTGTATTTAGAGGGGTGGCCCCATATGGTGGAGATCTACACGTCTTTCTTAATTTTTGAAAAAAAAAAAAAAGATTAAGGGTGGTTTAGATGGACTGTAATCTACATTTATCTTATGTTATATTTGCCTCTGACCGCTTATCTTTGGGTTGAGGGAGATACCCTATCTCCTATCTTCCTTTATGGGCTGCCGCGTTTCTCGAGCCGTTTGAGTTAAGGTGCTGGGAGACTTTGGACTTTTTAGCCTTATTGGGCTGGACCTTGTTGCGCCATATGCATCAATACCGAATAAATTGTAAAGCTCTACAAATGTTAATTGATTAAAAGAAAGAAAAAAACAAAAAAAAAAAAGAAAAGGCTACAATGCTACTTTAACAATTTTTTCTGTTTATAAGAAAATCAATTGTTTCATAT